>JASJOG010000494.1:0-143261 GCA_030142905.1 Heliopora coerulea
ACACAGGCCAAACCCCCTCTAGTTGTACGCTAAATGGAAAATATTTGCGGAGAAATAAAAAATAAATTGGAAAATCTTGTAAATCTTTGCTTGACCTTCCCCTCCCCACTCCCTCACACACCCACGCTTACCTTCGTTGGTTTTCTTCGCAACGGCTCGGTTAAACGTCACACAAGACCGATAACGAATGCACCAAATGAATCAAAGAGGGAATCTGTTAATTTTCTTTAGCCTAAAAAGCAACGAACTACAATCATTCGCCGAAACGTACTTTCATCGATCGGAGTTAAGTGTTATGAACGTAACATGAGCTCAATATAAGTTATATAACCTTCCTCTTGAGAGTTACTATGTTTCAAAATCACTGAGTGACTCATCCAAGTTTAGTTCCCTGACATTAAACAGAGACAGTCCCACTGGGGAAGAAATAAACCAGTGCTAAAGTACCTGAATTATTTCAATGTATTTTGTTAAATTCAATCTCTTTGCTTTTAAAGTTATATTTCATGAGGGATTTTCTTAATATTAATTGAATTCATCCGTTTACTCGTTTACAGCTGTTTAGCATAGACGCGCACGCGGGTAACTTGATGTCATATTGGGGAGCCAGGGGTAAACATGAAGGAAAGCCTAATTTCCGTCACAGTATATATCCTTTTAGCCACTGCAACGAGCGAGCAATTTTCAAATTCGGGTTCTGGTGGCACGTTGGCAGTGCAGTTATATGATTAAAGTGACCCTAGTCACATGTAAGAAGATTGTTGGCCAGTTTGTCCAGTTTGACTCTAATAAGCACTTCAGGTTCCCTCCGAATGCTCTGGTTACTTGCTGTCGTAACACCTGTGGCCCTGACAGGGGGTGGCGCTAAGAGTTCCTCAACACAGAGAGCTAACGTCCCCGACGGGTGCTAAGCAAAATCGACCAGGAACACACCCTGTTCATGATTTCCTTCTTTGAAGGTCGAAAACATGTTATTCTTAGTAAGAAAGAATCCAACAACTAACTAGAACCACTGTTTATTTTTAGATTTTTGACGAGAAGAGATGAGTGTATTATCTTTCTTGATTAAATCAATAACAATGACTCATAGTTTGTACGAAAATAGGTGTGTTTTCTTCAGTGACTATTCCCCGACGTATTAATTTTTCCCCAACCTTGGGCAGTTTCCCCCGACGAGGTTCTGTAGCCCCCTCTGCCCTCCCTTCTAGTGCCCCTCCCCGAGCCCTTCCTCGACTTCTAGGTAGAATAGCTAAGTTTAGCTAGTTGATAGGGTAATCCAGACAATCCAGTAGAAATAAAGACACTTCAAACGCAATCCACCGTAGCCGGTTCCACGCGAGGCGACCAATTATCTCTAAATGACACTGGATAAAGCAAATCTAGCCTCTCGTTCAGCAAAAATTGAAGCCGGTAGTGAAGTTGAAAATTTCACGGCGGCTACATTGGAAGGACCTACGCTCTTAATTGTTTTTATTTCAACGAAAACCAGCTAAGCATTACATTTTTAGCAATAAAATGTATCTTTCGATAGTGGAGGACTATAAACGTGGCCAGAGTTACTGAAAATCAGCAGAAATTCGATGATTTTTACCCGAGCGAAGACCAGTGCCAGTCACCTCTTTAAAGAAATATGACTAAAGTAAGCCTGAAAAAGTTGCCGATAACATGAAACTTTAGCAGTTTGGCAGTGACGAAACAATAAAAAAGAGATATTACCATTTGTGTATTCGTCTTGTCTTTGTTTTTCGGATGTCGGGTTTACCAAGTGTATGTATTCGAGGTTTTATTTAAATTACTGTATTTGTCAGACAAATTCAACAATTTCCTAACTATCAATGACGATGAGCTTTGGACGGAAATAAACTTTGATTAAATCTTTTGCTGGGATCAATTACTGAATGAACCATGCAAACTTAATTTACTGCTAGATGTTGCTGATCAGAGAAGATGGGTTCTGTACTCTTATAAAGGTTCAATACATGCATTTTGTTTGCACTAGTGCATGTAGTAAACTTGAGTTCACAGCCGTTTGTTGTGATTTAATATGAAGTTGTTTAATATTTTTTTCACGTTTTTGGTATAGCTTCTAGTTACAGCTTGATCAGTATTGTTGTACTTGTACAGTAATCAAATCATTCATGTGAATCAATGTGAAATATGTTTTGAGGCTGCTTTGTGAGTTGGAGTTGAGGGAGAACGTTTGGGTCCAAATAACCAATACAACCAGAACAAGTAAAACGAAACACACCTTAAAAAGTATCGTCACTATTAGTGTCACTATCTTCACAATCGGATTTAAATCTGATCAAGATCAAGAACTTTTATCGGAGGACTAGCTTCTTTAACATCATTGCGAATAAGAGCCGCACTCAAGAACAATGTGGCACTTGTTCCAGTAAATACGGTATCTTTATACAATTTTTAAATTGTCGTGTATTTTTATAGCTTGTTCAAAATCTGCTGTGGATAGTGTCACTATTGCACTAGCTGCAGAACCAGCTCCACACAAGGTAAGTTAATATTAGTAATAATGCGAGTTACATTATTTTGTTTTCTACTAGATATAAACTAGCTAGTCAGTTTCAGTATACCTGAAAAACATATCAATAAAGAAGATAAAAAGGAAAATCATTTAAGAAATACCAAATGAATTTCCGTGTGTGGATACTGTAATCCAAACACTTGTGATGTAGCTAGATTTGAGAAAATCGTAAAAAAAGCACGAGTTGTGTTTGGATCACAGTATTCAAACACGGGAATGCATTTGGTATTTCTTTTATAAAATAACCACAGATAAAAAGCACTTAATAAACACAATGATAAAGTAAGCAATTTCCCCGAAAATGATCAACTACCAATCAGATACAAGCTTAAGAAGATCGAAACCTTGTCAGTAAAGCGATCTCCACCAACTCCAAACCGAACCGTCCATCAAGCGTTGTTTCAGTTTTTAATGCCAAATCTTCGGTTGTTGAAATTTTTTATTTCTTTAACAAGCTGCACCAAATGGTAGACGAATAGCTCTGCTCCGCTGTTTGCGCGGTAGTCGTGCCCATGTCTTACCGCTGCGAGTAGAGTTCGATTCCGGCTTTATAGAGTTGCATGACTAAATTTACCTTGGTAACATATCGCAGGTTTTCTCTGGATATTCCAGCTTTCTCCTATACCTACAACAGACCCATGAGAGGTGGTTCTTACTAGACCTATTGTAAGAACAGCTCAGCTATCTTATAGGGCAATTGGCCAGAAAAACCTGTTTTATTGATGTCAGATGGAAATCGGAAGAGCTCAGATTGATTTCTTGTACGCAAAAATTACATCAGCGCATTGATCCAAAACAGAATTTTTTCACTCATTTGGCGTTGCTGTTATGAGTCTTTGAAATCGAAATAGCTGGAGTGATATCTCATTGTACCGGGCCTCAAAATTGTATGAAGCCGATATGGGGGCAGCCAGGTAGGTCAAAAACGCGTAAGAAAAATTCATATTGATCCTTTACTTTTCATTGACAGTCAATTCTGACAAATATGCAGTCCTACCGACATTGTCCTCTTCTTACAAAGGATAAGAAAGAAAACTGTCAAACAATCGGAAATTTGGGTTAATTTTTCACAAAAGGTTGCGTGTTTTATCGCATAGGAGACTGGGATGACCTGCAAATTGACTTACATGTGAACCTCGTGTTGGCTTCAAAATACAGTTTGCAGGTGTCATTCTAGTTTTTTGGAGTTCAATGTTATGAATATATTGATTTGCGAGCATGCGGATGGGCACACGGGCAGACAGAAGAAAGGCATGAAGACAAACCGGCAGGCAAAGAGACAGAAGGCAGACACGGAGATAGGTCGAAAGAACGACAGATAGAGAGGGAGGCAGATTGTTAATCAGAGAATCAAACTGAAAGCTAGAAGATCGAAATCGTTTTTTTCCTGATCTTTTTGTCATACTAAATGAAGTTTCCCAATTATAATACGATACTTTCCTTTCCCAGATTCGTGTAAATGGCTTGCTGCCTGGTGGGACAAATACAAATTTGGTGAAACCAGTTGTAGAGTCGAACCCAGATGTACTCAGTTCAATCACTGCTCGGATTCCGATGGGCAGACTTGGAGGTAGGGTTAAAGTGCGCCTTGAGAAAATCTTTTGATAAATAACTAGTGACCATCATCCTCATTATTCACATGCACATACTCATGTTCTCCTACTTACGCAATTCTGATCATGTGTCACAACACATGTGGTAATGATTTTACTAATACTTCTAAACTAAAACCCAGATATGTTCATCATGCATTTCAGAATCATTCCCAGAGAAACATCGAACAGAAAGTTCTTCATGATAATCTGACACTGCCGAAGTCAACTGAAAAATGTTGACTCGAGCGGGATTTGAACTCGCACCTTTGGGATACCGGTCCTCGCCATTCTACCTGTTGAGCTATCGAGTCCACAGAGATTGGAGGTAGAGTGGCGGGCCGGTATCCCAAAGGTGCGAGTTCAAATCCCGCTCGAGTCAACATTTTTCAGTTGAGTTCGGTAGTGTCAGATAATCATGAAAACTTTCTGTTCATGAAGTATGCTCACACACAAGAATGATGATAAAACGGTAACAGCAGCAAAAGCAACAGCAACAGCAACAACAGCAACAACAACAGCAACAGCAACAGGGACAACCACGATGGCGATAAGGACAAGGACAAGAATACCAACAACGAGAACGACAGACTTTGTAGTAAACGCTTATTTGACTAATTTACTAACCAACGAGCTGTCAAGCAGACAAATTGGGATGCCGAGCTTCCTTTCTGGCTTATTTCATTGGTTCGCTGATTTGCAAACAGACAGACAAACTGATAAGAAAGGACCAAAAGGTAAGATAGACCAATCGAACAAACACTCTGAAACAAACCGCGAACATAAATTCATTCCATTTTAAAAATGGTTTATGCGGTATTAATAATATTTTTATTTCTACTAGAACCACAGGAAATGGCTCAAATCATTGTTTTCTTGTTGAGTGATAAAGCCAGTTATATCACTGGTGCGCAAGTTGTTGCAGATGGTGGATACCTTATCAACTGAATCGTTGTCGATGCTGAAAACCTGACCGCGTTGTAGCTGACTTAGTGTTTTTTTCTTCTTGTTTTCTTTGAAAGAAAATGCTGTAGTAAATAAACAATGTAATTCAATATTCGATCGTTTCGAACGCTTTAAATTCCATAAAAACCTGACAGAAGCAATTTCCGAAAAGGACTCAGTTTAATGGTATACCAGTTGGTTGCTGCGACACGGCTGTCATTTGTAACTGTGGCATAAGGTGTGCACTAGAACTTAACCACTGAGACCAGGTAACGGTGTGGAGACTGGCACTGGAAAATTAAGTATTTTATTTACCTGATAACTTTTTGGAAAAAAAAAAACTGGTTGGGGTTTAAGTTAAAATGTGACCGGAGGTTGACATATCAACTGTTAGGATTAGGCTAACCAAACTCTCTAAGACCGACACCCTCAGATGGATACCACGTTTGGTCCCGACCGTTTACTCACTATTTTACTATAACCAGATTCAATAGATTGAGATAATGAAATATCAATATATCGCAATAAGGAGGACGACTTGTGTTCCAAAAAGTAAGCAAATCCTTTGTTGTATGTTTAAGTGCCTGACGTACCTTGAAGGGCTTTCACTTGAAACGCCAGTACCTTACTCTCGCGGCAGAAAGAATGCCGACGAGTGATCGCTTTATCACTTTTCCTGACGGCAACCTGACTGCCGGTGTCTGATTACGTCGTCTTCTTGTAAGATGGACAGTAAGAACGGTTCCGAACGTATCCGTCTTAGAGGGAATTCAATCAACAGTCAAGCCTGTTCTTGCATACAACTTCCGTAAGCGGACATCTCTTGTGAGCGAATACCATGCTTGGGGACCGACCAAACGTCGATTATATCACTAAATTCCAGACTTCTTCTGAGCGGACGCCGTACCAGAGGTGGTAATCCTCCCAAATAGTATGATTAAGTTTAGTTTAGCATAAAGATTAGGATTGGGGCCAGGTAACCCTAATTTTAGACTTAATTTGATGATTATCGTCAATTTAATAAGATTGGTAGTTCAAACGAAAATACTTGTGAAGTCGACATTTCTATGACGATATCCATCATACCGAGAACTATGTGCGTACGATGAATGTAAGGTGAGAACAACCTGGACGCGGACACCAGGTAGAATTATGACTTCTTGTATGCCAACTGTTCGCACTTCACTGTCGTTAAATTAGTTTTTATCGGATGCGGTGACAGTGGTGTTGAAATAATTTGGATCGACAACCAAATAAGATTTTCAAGCAAAAACCTGGCAACAAAATTTTGTTTTTAATGATAATAGGATGATAACTCATTTGAAGGTGAGGGGACGTGATGAATCTCAGGCAGTTGTGTTTGAATGTTTCGAGAGAATGCACTTCAGTACCTTGGTGCAGACCAACATGTACCATATTTCGATGCGTTGATCGATTAGGGCAGTCCAAGTTGGAAAGAGATCTGAAACGAGCTCTTGAATGAGGAAAAAGGGATTGTTGACGCAAGAGAGAAGTCACCAAAGCTGAATATAACATGTACGCCGGTTGAACTCTGAAGGGAGGAGAAGAAGGGGGCTCATTTCGCTTGTTTGATAAGTACTTTGACAATGTTATATTTAAAAAATTTCAAATTGCACTTGTCAATTCTGTATGGTTGAAAACCAGAATCTAAGTAGGGTCGTATAGGACCCTATATGTGAGTAAAGAGTTAACAGACTTGCGCTTGGCAGGAAAGAATTAGGCAAACATATATAAAATATTTTTAAGCCGTGTTAACCCTTTAATGCATACCCTGGTGCAACGACAAATTCCAACAATACAACTAATGAAAGAACTAAACAAAAAACAACCCGAGAACAAAGAACAAAAGAATAAAATATCCTGCTCGAAAAGGTTAATTTAGGCCTCGTTCAGACATGCGTTTTCGTAAGAAACCGCGTAATTTTTATCCCTTCTAGCCTTCCGTCCACACGTAAACGACGAGTGGGTGGAGTCGTTTCCACCGAAAACGGAGACTTTCGAAAACGGTATCGGACCCAGTTCTCTAACAGGAAGACCATAGTACAGATCAGTAATTTTGATTGGACAGACATGATTTAATTAACACTCCCATGTGGTCCACACTATAACACCAGCGTGGTTCGAATTAACTACTCTACAACCAAAAAAACCTCAAGTCAGTGTAGTTCTTCGGCCATCTTGGATGTGTTCGTCATGGAACAGGGCGCGCTTTCCTAATCACTACAATCAGTGACGATCTATACGACACAAAAATGCTCGTTTGGACGCAATTATGTTGACGCGTTTTCAGTTAAATAGATAGAAGATAGAAGATAAAAGAACTTTATTTACCCACGCTAACATCGTCAGTATGAAACTGATTTCCACGATGGGCGTGCACATGAACATTATAAACTACTACAAAAGTATAGTAAATTGTTACAAAAGTTTTAGAAATTATTATAATACAGAAGATAAAATCATTAGGGATTACTATTACACTAGAAAAAGTTCATGAGAGAAAGAGTTCAAAGATTGAAAGTAATATAATTATAAGTTTATGATTGTTCTATTTACAGTTGTATCCTCTGAATTTAGGCTAGAGAATAGTATGAGCAGCAAGTTTTCTTTTAAAACAAGTAAATGATTTTGTCGCTCTAAGCTCTTCTGGTAATGAATTCCATATCGAACCCCCATTAAACATAAAGCTCTTTTTCATATTGTTTGTACAAGGTTTAGGCAAACAAAGTGTACCTGAGTTGTTCCGAAGATTGTATTTTATCAATTCATTTTTGAATGTAAAGAGTTCACTGAGGCAGTGTGGTCCCAAGTTATTTAATATTTTAAACATTGTTTTGGCTTTAGTTTTAATTCGTTGTTCTTTTAGAGGTTCCCACCCCAGCATGCTCAGAACAGTTTCTTGGTTTACCTCATTAGGTACATTTGCTATAATTCGAGCAGCTCTGTTGTGAAGTCTCTGAAGGCGTGTGGATTGTGTCTCTCCAAATACATTCCAAACTTCAGAGCAGTAGTTAAAGTGGGGTTGAATAATAGCATTATATACTGACCGAATTGTGTTTTGATCAACAAAATCTCGCAAACGTTTAAGGGCATATATTCCAGATGATACTTTCTTGCATATGCTGTTAGTATTGCTTTTCCAAGACAAATGCTGGTCAAGAATTACGCCTAGAATTTTGCTTTCAGAGACTTGTTCAATTTGTTTATCCTCGATATTGATTATAGGTTGTTTATATTTGTTTATCCTCGATATTGATTATAAATGAAAACGGATAAAATTGAAAACGTATTCGCGTTGACTTAGCCTTAGTCGTGTCTGGTTGCGTTGCAAATGTAAGTCCAAATGTAGGTTCACCATAGACTTGCACTTGTAATAGAGTTTACTTGGACCCAACAAATTGCCTATATAATTTTCGGGATAATATTTTGTAATTTCCGGAGTATCGTATGGTGTATTTGAAACGAGCGTGTACTCATCACTGAAGGAATCATATTTCAATGATTAACTATGACCTGGATATTATCAAATCTCTCATAAGCCGACACCTCTTGTAAGCGGACACCATTACAAGTCCCAAAGGTCTTCGCTTACGGGAGGTTCGACTGGCTTTACTGGAATGTAATTCACAAGTGCGAATGTACAGAACGCATAATAAAATCTTGGAATTCTGTCGTCATTTTATTAAGAATTTCTTCACTAACTTCGTTCCGCATGGTTAGTTTTTTCTGCTTGTTAGTAGCGCAATTTCATATTTTGTCAAAAAATTGAAATTTTTATTCCACATAAGACTTTTTACCCCCACCCTGAACGGACAATTCGGGAAATATCCGATCGCTTATGGAGCGGTCAAATTGAAAAATTTACGTATTTGAAGCCGTCGCCGCCTCAAAAATAAATCAACTTATTAACTTCCGTAGGGAAATTGACTGCGTCACTTGTAAGGGGCCCGGGCTGATTGCATGGGAAGATTTCAGCCCGGCAGACCACGTTGAAAAAAAGTCCCAATTACATAAAATATTTCACCCCGGACTGAAACTAAAATCGGAACTGAACCCGGTGTAGCAGGCCAAATTAACCCCTGCCCAGATTAAATCCGGGTATATTTTGGCCCCGACCAGAGTATATCCCGGTGGATAAACTGTCCTAGGCCAAACTATACCCGGGATGTAAAATAGCCTGGGCCAGACTATACCCCTCCAGGCCAAAATATACCCCTCTTGTGTAAAGAGAATTTGATTGTATTTACACAGTGTATTTACACAGTATATTTACTCACCGCACCTACTGTCTTTTTATTGCAGTCTTTCATAACACTCCAACCTGAGTGCATGACCTTGAGTAAGTGTGACCTTGAAGCATCCTTAGGTGACCCTGTGCTGAGGAGTTTACTGTGTCAAGGACAGCACAACCTCTACCTGGTGAGTGTGACCTTGACTCGAGAAAAAATACACCAGACTCACATACTCAGATTCATAGCTGCTTCCTCTAGTTTTCCAATTTTGACAACCATGGGAGACCAACTGGATGTCCAGCTTTTGAGATTCTACACTTCAACACAACAAAAGAACCCCCAGTGGATTTACGATCTACCTCCAGAGAAACAATGGAGCAACCTGGGCAACCGATGCAGAGATCATGGCCACAGCGAATCTGTTGAGTTGCGACATCGTCATCCACACAAAAGTCGGTGACTGCATGGATTGGCTGTCCCTATCCCACAAGCTTCAATCTGCACTTAACACCAGAACATGCACTTTATCTTAAAAACAAACATGATCATTTTGATGTCGTTATCAGCGCTCAACTTTGAACATATATATTGTAGTAAAGACTTGGTAGTCTTAGAAGTTGAAGTTTCAGGATGTTATGACTTTTATTATATTATGAACAGTTAAATTAATTAAACATTACGTTACAATTGCATTATGTTTTGGGTATGTGCTTTTATTTTAATGTGTAAACACTACTGAGAAGTGTGGTGGTAATCTTTGATCTTTGTGGAAGTCTAATATTTTTACTGATTGAAGTTTTTCTGGTTGAAGTAATAAAATTCTATAGAGTTTTTAAGATTTAAGTCAGTCAGCTCTCACACTTAACTTACCTGACAAAGTTGAACCCCCAATAAAATGTTAGAATATCAAGTAATTCTTGTGTATATCACTCAACACTACTGATATCATGGGGATATAATCTGGCGCGAGGGGTATGAATTGGCCTATGTCAATTTATACCCCGGAGTATAGATTGGCCTAGGCCATAATATACCCGGGATATAATCTAGCCTAGGTCCCTCTCACCCCAGGTGTAGTCCGGACTGGGGGTATACTGTGGCCCGTTACACCGGAACAGGAATTTGTCGGTAGTCTCAGTAATTTTGCCAATTTGCAACTTTCCACGCTTGTCAATCTTCAGCCCGGGCTGAAATCGTTTCGTGCTATAACATGGAATTTTTTCAGCCCGGGTAGCTCAAACCGTCCTGAAACTTTCTGCACGTAATAGCGAGCTCCGTTTTCCAAATATCTGATGAGAAGGTCATGTTGAAATCTCAGCTCGGTTAACTGGACTGAAATTTCAGCCCGGGCTGAAAATGTCCATGCAATCAGCCTCGTCATTCTCAAAATGCAGTGCTTTTAAACCAAGCACAGTAAGGTTAAAATCGAGAGTTAAAATGTTGCTTTATTTTTTACTAATTTACTTTAGCATATGCCTCACAGGTGAATGGTGCTTTCCGCGCAATCTGATTGGTTTCTATTTCTCAGAATATCCTGTGCTATTCATCTCCAAGCAAAACAACATGGCATTCAGTTATGTTTACGTTACGGAAGAACTTTTTTTTAATAAACGAAGTCACCGTGCCAGACAATGCCAAAAATCCCCAACGAAATCTGACAATTAAGTATTCAAACACATGTCAGTTCTTTTACTTTTTAGCGACCACGATCCACCGATACTGAGGTGAATAACTGTTCTGTATTTGTCACGAATATTCTACTACAGCTCATGGCTACCGCACATACATTTTATGTTGTAGTTATAATGAAAATCTTAATGTTGTTTGTGGTTAGTTTAATAAAAATTGAATTTATCTAAATCAATGGAGTAAACATTGTCGGATTTGTTTTCTGTGGGGTTTATTTTGGCGAGATCCTATTTCCGAGGATCGTTGGAAAATCCGTGAAATTCGCGTACGACCTGAGCGGAAGCCACTATATGTAAATGTGTTCGAGGAGATATATAGTTTGAATTGTGGAAGTTTGGAGATACTTTGAATGAGATGAACGTTCGTCAAGCTTGTTCCTCAAAAAACCGATTTCTGAGTCCTAGACAGGAATCGAACCGCCAACCTTCGGATGACCGGTAAGACGCTCTAAGCATTGAGCTACCAAGACTCAGATGGTGAGCTAAGGTACAAGTTCGATCTCCATCTGGGGCTCGGAAATCGTTTTTGAAGATAGAGCTTGACAAACGTTCATCAATCATTCAAGGTATCTCCAAGCTCCTACATTTCCAAAATATATATCTCAAGTAGATGTTTATTCAGGAAAAAACAAAACGAATCAAAACAAATGCAACGAAAGTAACACGATATTATTTCAGGTATGCTTGAAGTAGGTTTATTTACCAAAGACAAATTGAAGAAAAAAAAAAGAAACAAAAAACAAAAAAAAAAAAAAACCTACAGCAACAAGATCTGTTTTAAGGTATCCGCAGCAGATTAATTAATAATGTATCCACCATCTGCAACCACGTCCGCACCAGTAATGTAACTGGATTTATCACTCAACAAGAAAACAATGGTTTGGGCCATTTCTTCCGGTTCTGGTAGAAATGAAAATAATGATTATGAGCAACAACTCTCAAATCGTAAGGACTGTTTACAAGTGCGATTTTGTGCCTTGACAAACTACCGCGAATCATAAGCATATATCTTGCTGCGTAGACTACGTGTCTGTTCCATACACCAGGGTAACAATCGCAACGTGCAAAATCCCACGTGTAAAACGGCCCTTTTAGATAGCGAATGGAGTCCCGCATACGACGCCATGTTTATTTTCCAAGTTTTCAACTATAGCAAATCGACAAATAAAGTGACCAAGCATAATTTTAAATTTGAGGCAAAGAGACGGAAGTGGACAGGGATGATGATTATCATCATCATCATCATCATCACTTCGTATATCATGGTTGGCTCAGTTTCTATTTCTTCGTAGGTTTACAAATAACTCTCCCACCCCATTATAGCACTCATGTACTTGCTGATAAATTTTCGTCCTTTCTGTATTTTCGTTGGGTCAGTTGAAGACTCCCATGGAAACTTTACCAACGATGATGTAAGTCGGTTATAAACCATGACTGAGGTCTTTAAGCGATATATCGACCTTCGGGCTTCACCCTCAGGTTTATATATTCCTTTAACACCCCGGTGATTGTATATAACAGTCTCTTAACCCTTTAAGGGACAGAGCCCTGTGTACAGGACATCAAGAACAAAAGATAATGTAAAAGAAGAAAGAGAAACAAAGAAAGAACAATGAACAAATAGCGAATTGAACCTCTAAAACGTTAATCTCTGTCCCCTACCGTCTCTTTACCTCGCTTTTCACACCTGTAACTTCAACTTTCCTGTGATTGGTTAATGGATGCTAATTTGCAAATATATTTACTAGTTATCACAATAACACCTCTGGAGACGTTGCAACGCTACAACTGTGTAAACTTATTTACTTAAGGCCAAAAAACCCCAAAAATATGGCTTTCCCATGTTTTGTTGCAAAAACTTAGGATATGTCTTGTTTCTTTTTCTTTTTAGGGTCCATGCGTGACAGTTATAATCATTCGAAGTTATTTTCAGCACGCTTCCAGAATCGGCCACCATGATTATCCCAAGGTGCAAATTATTATGTTATAAAAGAATTACGGTTGGGAATTTCGGTGGCCAAAATCCAGGTAGGGTCGGGAAACCGGAAACCTAGGCATTTTTCCCGTAATGGAATGACTTCCATGTTTAATCACACCTTGGAAACACTAGTGTAACGGACTATGGTCAGGGTTAGACCAACTCCTAAGGGGCCCCGACGAATCTGAAAAGACAATTGAGATTGAAGTCTTGAAATATATGTCTATTCCAAGGAGGGTGACGGGGCCCCCAAACAAGAATCTTCTAAGTGCCCCAAGTAGTTTCGTTACGCCACTGCTTGAAAACATTTGCAAACTTGAGAAGGAACAACATTTTGAAAACGAAGACAAGTTAGCAGCCGAAGAGTCTAATTAAAAGCTAAAACCTCCTTTGTTGTTGAACATTTTCTAAGATATCCAAAAGCAAACAAAGCCTCAAAGCGTGCTAACAAAAATAGAAGATATTGTCAACTTGAACCGCTATTAGCATCGCGTATTTTTGTTCATAGGCTTAGTTTACATTTTCTTTTCGGAACCGAACTTAAATAATGTCTTCGCAGTTGAAATTGCTTTAACCTTCGAAGTCTTTTTTGGGAAGAACTGAACTGGACTCCCTCCTTGTCAACAACTTCGCCATAAGGTATGGATCGTTCTCTATCCAATGAATTGATAGTAAGGCAACATGTGAGATAGTAATGAGTTCAGTTATACTCCTATTCTACTGAAACAATACGTTGTGAAGGTTTTCGCCACAAGAATTTTTAAAATAAACTAAATTCGATTTATTTACCAGAGATCGCATCGATAATTGTCTTTCAAATGATAGTCCACGCCGAGTTGACATTGACGATCTGCGAAAGTTTCTCTTGGCACGTTTTCCCGCAGTTTCGGCCACCGAGGATGAAATAAGATACATTGCATTGTGCGAAAGAGCGGTTTCACCTTCGCAAACCAGCACCTTAAACTTCTTGAAATTTGACAACGCATTATGAGTTTGTTTGTTGTATTTTTTCTTTTGACCATCTATACCTTATTTATCTTTTGCCACTCCTTCCTCAGGAATTTTTGAAACGTCAATCAAAATCCCCCTAGTTTTTAGGGGGCACGTGATCAGCCGCAACCACTGTCTTTCCGTAGGGGTAGAGAAGCGTCAGCGCAAATAAGACCCCTGGGTACGAGGTTGAACTTGACTCTTGACAAGAAAATTGCTACTTTTATTATCCCAAATATCGTCACAGGTTAAATAATTCGCTGGAAACGCACAATTTCTCAAGAAGAATTTGTCCAGCTGACGGGACAGCACTTCGTCAACTGTGAGATAAAATACCTTGCTTGACAATATTTTAGGGTTCCAATTTTTGTTGGCTATTTATTTGCATTCTGTTCTAATCGCTGTTATCCCTGCTGTTATTAATATTATCGTTGTTGTTGTTATAGTCGTCCCTACTGTTGTCAATATCCTTGCTGTTGTTGTCCCTGTTGTTAAAACATCGTTGTTGTTGTTGCTGTTGCTGTCGTCGCTCCTGAAGTTAATATCATCATCGTTGTCGTCGTGCCTGCAGTTGTTAATATCATCGTTGTTGCTGTTGCTGTTAATATCATTGTTGTTGTTGTTGTTGTTGTCGGCCCTACTGTCGTCAATGTCATCATCATCGTTGTTGTCGTTGTCCTTGTTCCGTTGTCGTCCACACAACATGAATACTAGTACGTTAGTACCAGCACGTGAGTATGTGTATGCGTATAGTGATGATAATGATAATAATGATAATGATGATAATGATGATAATGATAATGATGATAGTGATGATAGTGATGACGGTGGCGATAGTGGTGGTGGTGATGGTGAAGATAATGGTGGTGATAATGATGATGGTGTCGTTAACGATGACTAGTAATTTGTCAATGGTATAGGTTTGTCTTATTTCAATCCTACCTCCAAATCTGTTCATTGGAACCCGAGCAAGGAATGAGGAGAGTATATCTGGGTTTGTGTCTTGTATTGGTTTCATAACATTTGTTTTTATCCCACCAGGTAGCAAGCTGTTCACACGAATCTGGGAAAGGAAAGTACCGCATTATTATTGGGAAACATAATTTGGTAAAATAAAGAGTTCTGGGAAAGGCTTTCTGTTTGTGATTTAGTTTCCAGTTTGATTCTCTACTTGCCTGCCTATCAGTACGTCTCCCTCTCTGCCTGACTTTCTTTCTCTCTACCTGCCAGTCTGTCTTTCCATCTTCTTCTATGCCTACCAGCGTATTTATCACATATTGACCAAGCGTGAAGTCTATACTACTCAAATATCGGACCGATATTTCACTATCACAGACCAAACAAGCGAAGGCATTAAGTAGTTCATTATATGGCTTTACTAGAATACAATTCACGAGTGCAAAGGTATGGGAAGTCGCAATTCAACCACTTGCAGTTCTAAAATTTGATATAGAATTTCTTCACCAACTTCACTGTCCATGGTTACTTTTCTTTTTCTGATTGTTCATGATAACTTTCAGTTCCTATTTTGTCAAGAATTGTAATTTTTATTCGAAATAACAAAGATTTTTAAATCCACCACCGAACGGACTATACGGGAAATGTCCGACCGCTCATGGACCAATCAAACTGCAGAATTTCCGTATTCGGACAGCATGCTGTCATTGCCATATAATAAAAGATATTCATCACAGGTTAGCAGAACGGCCAGTGACTTTCTGGCGGTGTGCTTCCCTGTCGGTCTTTCAGCCTTTCTACCTATATACATACCAGTGTGCCCATCAGCTTCCTACCTCACTTACCGTACTTCAACATATTAACGATAACAAGGCAGTGCGAGAGTGAAAATCCATTCTGAACAAGGGCGTTGATATAATTTTAGGCACACAAAAAATAATCTTAGTTCCGTTCACATTTCCATCGTCTATAAACAGTCCCGGATTACCCATTCCATGTGATGAAGGGTGGTATTTCCGGGCCGTCTACGCACCAAATATTGGGTCAATGTCCTCCCATTGTTAATATTAGGGTGAGGCAGCTTCCCCAGACTCCAACTCCCAACGCCCCTGGTAATTGGTACTTATAAAACAGGCAGAAAATTTATAAGTCAAATTTCATGTATCAATAGCAGGGATCATTCGTATCTAAACGATCTGGTGCATTTTCGAACACACTCGACACCCTAGCATGATTGGAGATGAAACTAACTTAACTTCCCTCGCGATGATAAACACTTTATCACATTCGTGAATATTGTTTAACCCATAAAAACTGTTTAGTTTCTTATTATCTAGATTAATTTAGTTACGGTTAACGTCAGAGTTTGATCTGGAAATAATACCAGACATGTTGATGAAGAAACAGCGAAAATGGTGGATTTGAGCTTGTAGGTTAAACTGTAATCCTCGCGAAGTATTCTTGTCTTTAAACTTCAAAATATCTTCATAAACTAGCGGCAATTTAGGTTCCGTTGAGAGAACATTTCAGCTATGTTGTTTAAATTTCGCGCCAAAAGTTCCTATCCTAGTTTGCTGAGCCGACGGCGAAAGACCAGCGGAGAGGTGGGTCCGCTTATAGAGATCATATAAAACTAGAGGGGGTATGAGCACCGAAAATTGGCTTGAAATTGATCGGCGCCATTTTCAGGAACTTGGGAGCCAAATTGCTCTAATCCAGGCCCTTTTCTGTCTGGTCGAGAGCCTCGACGTCAAACAACTAATATTTAGGAAATTGTTTCGTGTTTATTTTTTATTAACTGTATAGCAGGAAAAACTGCTTCTCCGAGTATTACTTCCGCCTGTTAATTTTGCGTTAATTGTTTTATATTCTTTCTTTCTTTTCCAAAAAAATAAAAAGGGAAAAACAGGAGATGCAAGAGTGAGAAATGTTGTTTACTTCCGGTAGCACTTTGTTCGCGTGAACAGCCACGCGAAGCCTCCGGCGGAAAAATTACTTCTTTACGACTTTAAAAAAGGATCAAGAAGCATTTTATGTAAGAGAGAGAAGGCAAGTTGTTGAAAGAAGTGAAGTTCAATCATTGCACCAGTGTGGATTTGTAGTCGACATTAACCCGTTTCCGACAAAAGTAAGGTGGCCTTTGACTGCGGCCTTGAATTTATCACCCGGACATGTTTGTTTTGCCTCCCAATTTGTCCAGCATTGTGATAATCAATTTTTTCGCCTAGTGGTTAAGTGACATTTAGCTACAATGCCCCCTCTAGTTAAGAAATGATCCCTATAGGTCCGCTAAACTGCGGGAGAACCCTTTGTATTGCTCCCCGCCTGTTAGTTTGTTTATCGCAAATGGTATGAAGTACATTCAAAGTCGTTTACCAGTTTACTGCAAGTTAAAGACAAAATGGTGCAAGTCGTATTATCGCCAACAATACCTTGTGTGGAGCTAATTCCGCCGCAAGAGCAATGGTGATACTTTCCATAGCGGCTTTCGAACACGCTATAAAAGTTGAGGAGAAAGAGAAACTTCTAAATTGAAAACAGCTAAAAGACAATTTTTTCCCTCAGTCTTAGAATATGGTGCGCTCATTCAAACAACATTAAAGGCTGGTTTTCATACATGGTAACTCATCGGAATTCATCGAAATTCATGGTTTGCGATCTATTTGGATCGACTCAGACGTTAGTCGGAACCAATCCTAACTGATTGCAAACCGTGAATCCCGACGAATTTCGATTTATGAAAACCAGCCTTCATAAAAACTTCGCGTCGAATTTTATCCTATTTTTTGGTTTTAATATATTGTATTTACTGAAAGAAACAATTTTTTTGTTCCTTGGGATTAATCACGATCAATTGCGATGAATCAGGATGAAATACGATACACGATTTTCATATATAGTATTGGGGGTCGGTTTTCACAAGTCCGAATCCACCCTAACTGATCGCAAAATAATAAAACAAAAAAATAAATTAAAGTATTTAAACCAACTCCTCCCCTCCAATAAAAAAGGAAAAATAAAAAAAAATTTAAAAAATCCAAAACATCCAGACCTTGAAGTGCTCTTTGTCGTCCAGCAATGCGGTCATTTACACAATATACTTAACGTAAGCATGTGCAATAACAGTTCAAGAAGAGGGCTTGAAAAACGTCAAAATCTGCTTGTGAGTTCTTTTCACGTTCAAGGTGAGCCACGACTTAGATTAACAAATAGGGTGAGGCGGTTTTCAAAAAACAACCGAAACCGAAAGTTGTCTCGAAAAACCCGGATAAAACTGACATTACCGATCTTTCATTAACCAATTTACAGTGGATCATACAAAAAAAAAAAAGGAAAAAGAAAAAAAAAAATATATATATATATATTAATAAACGTGTTCACTTTATGAACCAATATTGTAGAAATCATAATAGATCACTTAAACCCTTATCATTTATACGTCAAAATCTAATATTCATTGTATTTAATGCAAATGCTTTTGATCCTGATATCCAAAACATCAACCGGACTTCGAATGATCCCACCTATGATCCGACAGTGCTACTCGTGTTGAATCCGAATTCGCGTTGAATGCAAAGCCGATAAAATCCAATTCTATAAATGCTGAATTTGTTTTTCGGTTTTCCGACGTGAAGGAAACCGACAAAACCCATCTCGTCTGGTCAATCGATTAACCGTCTCACACTATTAACAAGCCACGTCTTCAGTTAAAAGAAAGGCTTGCACAACACTGAAACGTTATTTTCGTACTGCTTAAACGAGCATATCGCATCTAGTGTAAGACTAGCGTGTATTACCAGAGTCGCATTTTATTTCTCGTGTTATAATTGCCCAATCCCAAATTTATTAAGTATAAATTGTGAAAACTTGGAGAAAACTTGCCATAAGGAAAACGACACGCTTGTGTCATACGTGAGACGATGGATGAAACATTTACGATCGCTCCACCAGAACCTTTCTTGATGATTTTACCAGCAACTACCTGGACGAAGAAACAAAATAAAATCACACAAACACATCAAAATACTCAATATCGATTAATTTACTTAATTATATTGTTAAGCTCGCTATCCGAACTGTACGCGAAATGACGTATGAGTTTTTCGTACCGACCGGGTAGTTTTGGCGGGAAAATTTCCGAGATAATTTGAACACGAACAAACAATTTCTTACAAAACATTTTACAAAAGAAAACTAACAAAAAGTACTTAAAACGCACACTCTCAAGCTGTTCTCTCAGAAAAACTTTCTGAGTCCCTGACGAGAATCGAACCCGTAACCTTCTGATCGCCGGTGAGACGCTTTAACTATTGAGCTACAGACTCAAATAGTAAGCGAAGGTTACGTTTGTGTACTGGTTGGTATAGATGGTAGACATATGTATTGCCAGTCTGCTAGTCTCGATATGTCGTCTATTTTATTAAATGTCGTATTAAGAACATAATTACCAAGCTACCACAAACACATCATTTATTAACAAAAAGTAGTTAAATTTTCTCAACAATAATTTTAAGCTGAAAACTAGATAAATAGATGGAAGAAAAAAACCCCCCCGACAAAAAACACAAAGTAATAGGTAAAAACAATGTAAACATGAGCCGCTAAACCTCAAGCAAATAATTCCCTCTACAGACCTCGCACTCGGTTAACAAGCAATCACTATTTTTAATGTATAGTTTCCTATTATTTCTACGCATGTTCATTTTATTGGTTCTTTGTTTCCCCCCTGTCTTCCTCGATGTCTCTTCTCTAACCGTCTTGTTCGCTTCTCCGTCATCGTCTGTCATGAAGTTTTTTGCCTTTTTCGTCACTTTTTATCTCTAGTGGTTTTATCCAACCTTTCGGCTTACACGTTTCCTTACCTCAGATTTAACTGTAATAACCACCACCACCACCACCACCACCACCACCACAACAACAACAGCAACAACAGCAACAACAATAAAAACAACAACAACTACAACTACAAACCATAACATCCAATTATCGAGAAATATGTTGGAAGATGGAGAGAATGACCTGATTTATCTAAATTTACTGCCAAATGAATTTCCTCCGGCAAGCATGGGAGAACAGATAATCAGTCGTTAATGGCCGTTTCCCCTTATAAATCTGCTCAACACAACCACCAGAATGCTCCTCGAACAGAGTCGTACCTGGGTAGTAATTCGCCTGCGGCTAATTCTGTTGAAGATGCCTCCCCTCCTCGACTCCTTCTAATGCACCCAGGCTCCTTATATTATAATAATTGTACAGCACTTCTAATTGAAAATTTTAAAAAGTGCTTCTGAGCTTTGACAGGTGCAAAGCCGACAATTAACGATAAGAAACCAAGATTTTGATTTATTTAGTTTTCATTGAATTTTTGAAAAACACTTGAATCTAGAACAAAGGTCAAAGAAATCAAATTTTATAATTGTGCCCAGGGGAAAGCGCCCCAGTGGCCTCCCTACTGGTACGGCGCTTTTTTTCGAGATCTTGTTTTCAACGTTAGTCTAAGCAACTGTTTTTCCATTCGCTTTGGGAATTCAACGTTTGCATGAAAATGAAAAAGCCACCAATAGTAAATAAAGGAAATCCGCCATTGCTACGATGTCGGGGATATTGCATGAATAGACCAACTAGCTTGGCTATAAGCAGAATGGGGTAGAAAACAAACCAGATGGCGCCTAATTAACGAACCGAGAAGTGGACGCAGTTTTGTTTTGTGTGACTGATGATATGAGCAAGTTAACAGCCAACAGTATAACAACGGAAGAGTAAACCACAGTACTGAAAAGAACTTCGTGGGGCCGTCGAGATTTTGAACAAGAAACAGCTAATCACGAAATTGATGTAAAAATTTTGTGGTGAGTCGGTAGTGTTGAACGATGTATAAAGGTCTGCTCATGCGAGAGAATTTTGTTGCGATTTTTAGCCTCCTGGGACATGCGATCGAGTAGATTGACTTGCGGATGACTTGTGCCAAGCTACACGGTACAAAATTTTGGTTAGTTGTTTACTCAATCGCATGCCCCAGAAAGAGAAAAATCGCAAGTAGAATCGCCCGTAAAACCAGCTCTTAAAAAGCATCTCTCCAAGTTCCTCTGTAGTAAGACGAGTTATTCAAATACCATGAACGCTAGTCTTCCTTACTTCGACTGTATTTTTATACAACTTTATCATTAAATCTTTGACACTTTCGTCTCAGTTGCATTTAATTACTAGCAACCCATCTTCCTATAATTGTCACTTACCTGACAGAGCCGCAAAGGGGCAATGACATTGACCAACATTGTCCTATGAGAATTTACACGAAAAGATCAAAACTTGGAAAAATGAACGAAGTTGTCAGCGGTATACTGAGAAAGTATCGCTTCCAGAAAAATGAAAGGTGATTAGCGAGAAAAATCAGTAATATGCTTATATTGTACAGGAAATCTTGTAAGAATATACATATTATTTGGCATGGTCCATTTAATAATGAACACATGAGAGAATTGGGAAAAGCACGAAAAAACCAGATATGTAGGACCGTACAGTGAAGATAAAAACATGATCTCTTTCAGAGAAAAGCTGTCAACGTAGCACTATTTTACGAAGGACTGCACTAGAACGGAACTGAGACCAGGTAATGTTGGATAAGTTCATGTAAAGTTAGTGATTAATAGTAATTGTAAAACTAGGCGTAGTGACAATCTGTGAGATTGGACTCGGGTTGCGCTCACAATGCTTTTTGTTTATGAATAGCGTGTTGTATTCAATAGTTCATTGTTCATGTAATTAGATTAGGGTGTAATTTCCTTCTGAAAGACTTGTGACAAAAAGGCTTTTGGGCTTGTCTGACGGAGCAAACATCGTGTAATACGAACAAGTTGAGAGTTATATGGTTTTAAAAAGATAGATACAGTCCCATCGATTGCGCTCTACGTAAATCGGGAACCAGAGCGGAATCATCGAGAGTTCTGCGACAGGTAACCGTGTGGAGACTGGGAGTGGAAAATTGAGTATTTTATTTACCTGATATCCTCTCACCTAAGATTTAGATAATCCTGAGATGTCAATGGTCCTATGATGCAGAATCATCCCAATGCTATGGTTTGGATTAGGATTCTAATCCTAATCCTAATCCTAATATGTTGACGTGTTACCTCTGGTGACATTTTATCCTAAACTCCAACGATTTTTTCCAAAAAGTTATCAAGTAAATAAAATACTTAATATTCCAGTCCCAGTCTCCACACGGTTATCTAGATTCAGTGGTTCGTTTGAGTGCCGACCTTTTAGAAAATGTTTACAAAACCTACTTTTCCATAACTTCTTTTGAAACATCCATAGCACTTCTCATGTCCACCAGAGCTGCGTTATTGACCAGCAGATCAATGTGGCCAGCGGCTTCAACAGCTTTAACAGTTTCGTCGAGGTTGATTAGATCAGCACAAATGGTTTTTATACTGGGGATCTAAAATGCAAATCAGAAAACGTTGCAGTTGATTACAACCTGACCACACTGTCGCCTCCTCCTCCTTTTACTCTAAATGTTTATTTCTTTCTCAGGGGCAGATCCAGCGAAAAATTAACTGGTGCTCAATTTTAAATTTAGAAATCCAAGGGGAGCCGTCTTCTCACTTCTTTTTCGCCATTCACTGTAATAGTGGTTGATCACAAATTCACTACACTATCATTTTCTTACTCTGCCGAACAGCAAACATATTTAGGGGCGGGCAGGGACTCGAAGTTGTCAGCTTGTTCTGGGTTCAGTTCTCATTAAAATCAGCAAATACATAAGATTTATAAAGAGGAAAATGAGTTTACCTTCAAGAACTTTTCTGGTGAGGAGCTGTTCGCAGCTTTTTTGGTTTATACTATATGCAAGTGATGTAGCCGAATGGTTATGATTGCAAGTATGTGAAATACAAGGCTTCAACTACACTGGTCTTCAATATGGTTTTCTGTCTTACTTTTTATTTTTTCCGATCTGATTACTCTCCCCTAACCAAACCATTAGAGAAGAATCAAACTGTAAAACCAATTTTCACACTCATACTGCACCTTGTGTGCCACAACCACTTTTCAACTTTGTCCCTCGCTCAATAACCCCATGCAAACACCCATGTTCCCAACTTCTTCATTCCCCCCCCCCTCCACCTTGTTTTTCCTACCCACCCTTACTTACCCTTCTGGCATGCTTAATTTTACTTACAATCATTACTAAAGCAACATTTTACTTACCTCTTTTGACAAGGAATCAAGATCACTTTGGCTTCTGGTCAGGGCAATAACATTTGCTCCACATTTTGCTAAGAGCTTGACAGTTTCACGCCCAATTCCTGAAAGATTTTCAAAAAGCACGCTGGTAAGGCCGCTTTGGTAGAGCCCAAGTAAACAGAATTACATTTCATGCCAAGTTAACCCTTTTAAATATTGCCTCACTTTACAATAAAAACATGGATTGTTGATGAAAAAATGGAAATTCACTATAAAAATTAATACTAAACATTTCATTAATGACGACTGCAAATGATAACTATGGCCAACTCATACAAAGCCAATGCTATGTGGCTTGAAAATGGCACTCCTTATCCTTTGCTGTTAACCTGGATCGCTAGTGCTGAGTGACAATAAACCCCTGTGCCATTTAAAAGTAAAAGATACAATGGGCAAGTTGGACGTCATATACAGCTGGCGACTCTTGTTATAAATTAGATATCTACTTGGCTAGGAAACAACCCACCATTATGAGAGAAGATAAGTCTTGTTTCCACTTCTACTGGAAAAGTGGTTTATCTTGAAATGCATGAGACCGAAGTAAGACACATCTAATTGCAGTTGAGAAATGCTTGTATAAAAGAACAATGATTTTTTTATATAACTAATATTTAAGGTAGCTGATTTTCGCTCAGTAATGGTTCACTATCAGTTTGTTCACCATCAAATAAGTCTCTACAAGTTAAAGTCAAAAGATTCCTATTGGGCAAAATTCATCACTTGCAGTTTATATCCTTGCATAAATGCTCTACTTGTTTCTTAATATGTAGCTTCAGCTTATTTTTCGCCTTGCTTTATTTTGTCTGCTATAAAGGGCCCTCATGCAAATCATCCATCTACTAACTCAAATTCATTCTTTCTACTCATTCTGCCAAGGTTATCTTAGTTTCTTAATGGAATTCAAGACAATAATTTTGACATTGTGTATTAACATGTGGTTTATTACTATAGGCTGTTTTCTGCAGCACATTGTTAATTGGTAGAATTTGAAAACCAATAGTCTTCAAACAACATATACTTTCTACTCTGTTCTGTCTATTGCACTTTTTGCCCTTCATTAATTAACCCATTAAGAGGCATTGGTGCACTTTAGTATTCTACTCTGGCTAATGCCAGATGATTTAACTTTTGAAGGCCATGCCCCTTAACGAGTTAAACAAGAAGCAGTGCTCATTAGAGAATTTTGTGAATTCAAAATGATTTTTCAGATTCAGTGAGATCTATCAAATTTCATTGATCCCAAGTGCAAACTCATTAGCACTTAATCTGTGAACTTAAACAATCTAATAACGTAAGCTCAAAACAATAGATTCATAGAACACTCATCAGGAAGCAAAAGAATGACAAACTCTGGATGGTGCACACATACTGCTGAACTCATAAGCGCAAGTTCTCTTGTGCATGAGATGGTCAAAGACCACACCACAAAAGCCAGCTGCAGTACGAAGGTGTAGAACAATGCTTGTGACATAATTAGCGTAAGCATATTTTGCATACCGTTTTATATTTTAGAAACGTGAGAGCTTGGATATATCTAAAGACAGGTTAATGATCGTCAAGCCCTATACTCAGAAAATGATTTCCGAGCTCCAGGCTTAACATATTTTGCATTTGCACTGAATGCAAGCAATTACAAGTTGACCCTTGAAGGGTATTCATTAGCCATGAAGGAAATCAACAAAGATACATTCCTGCTTGTCTTTTAAAAAGTGCAGTGTCTACTTGTCTGGATAATTGCCATGCAGCTACACTTCTTACAGTTCTTTGTTGATGACATCAAAGGACACAAAAGTGGTTACTGGCCTTCAGCATCAATTTGAGGGAAGAACTAGGTATATCCCTTAATGAGCATGCATTGGCTTTCAACATTTAGTGATTCAAGCATCATTTTGCACACATGATTATAAAAATAAATATGAAGAAAGTATCTGACAACATGGCTACAGAATCATTTGTGAATGAATCTGTCTGGGAATTAAAACTTTTACTGTCACATACTGGAAGTTCTGGTTTAAAATATGGCTTGTTAATTCCAGTACACCAGATAGTATTTGCCTTTTTGTTTTGTTTTTTTTTTTGTGTGTGTGCCAGAGAATAAAGGAATTGTTACGAAAGCCATCCTTTGACTAAGTGAACACTCTTTGTTGGTGCCCATGCATTGATCAATGAATACTTTCATGTTACCATACAATTGATAGACCTACACAGTATTTACTAAACACCCAAAAAAACTGTGATTGTTTCCTTAGCATTATCCTTTTTGTTCATATCATTCTTTAAGACTTTAAATTGCAGTCATAACATAGGTGCCGACTTTCAGGTTTGCACAGGTTTCCCAATCCAGAAATGATAATGAAAACTTTGCCATGGGTCCAAGCTTTTCTACAAGGCCTTAAGGGTATGATCCCTTAGAAAATTTTGACAAATGGAATACCTAGATTGGCTAAAAAATGCATTTGTAGCATCCAAAATGATTCAAATTTCATCTGCTGGCTAGGCCAAGGCTGGGGTCATATAGCTAATGGCACAATGCTTTAAACCAACAGCTATATAACTCATACCTACATTTAATATTTTGCCTACTTTGGTCCCTTAATTAGACTTCCTGGTGAAAGGAGCTGTCTTCTTGAGTGGCCTTATGCAACAGTCCACAACTGCAGTCCTCAGTCAGTTTCTCAATCCACAACCTGCAAAAACTTTGAACATTGTAATACCACTTTAAGACCAACATACATCAATTGACCAAGCTTAGGAAGTTTTGTCCTGTCATTTTTGTTTTGAAAATCTCAGGAGATGCTCAGCACCTAAATTTATCCAAGAGTTGCTTCAGGCCCCAACTATATCTATACCTTTTAGCTATATCTTTTTATGGTCATTTATCCTGAATTTAGCCAAATTACAAAAATGGAAAAGGGTACTATCATAGGGACTCAGATGCTATTTTAAATTGTCAAGTGGAACAATACCTAAAAATTATATCCATTTAATGTTAAAAATATCTATTACTACATCCAAAAGCACCTAATATGCATCCCTAAGTAAATCCTTCTAACAAGACAGCTGGGAAAGGTATGGCTGGATACCTTATTACAGGAAATTGTTTTATTAAATATGAAATTTTAAAAATTCAATTAGCACTTCAATGGATAAATTTGTATCCCTTTGTTCTTTGTCCTCTCATTTTCACTTTATTCTTTTACTTGTTCTTTTGTTCAACATGTCCTTTGTCCAGAACACTAAACATGAAAACATTAACCAAGAAGGAATTTATAATAATAAAGAATTGTTGGATCAAGATTGGACTGGATCTTCAATTACATCTATCTGGAAGACGGAATTTGCTGGAAGACAGAGTTACCAGCAAAAAAACCTTGAGATGGTAATACTAAGGCCTTAATATTGCTGATTTCTAAAAAGCCAAATTAACTAACAGTTTATAAAGCACTTTCAAGTAGCAATCAACTAATTAGCTTGCTATCTGCACTCAGAAAACTCTGACTGGCAACCGGGTTGTCTCCCTCAAGGTGGACTACTTGGTGGTGGTGTGACCCGCACATGCATGATATCGCTTCATTTACCATAGTTAATGACTTCAGACAACAACATAATGGGATAAGAACACGGCAATGTCGAAGTCTTTGACCAATCACCATCAAGAAGCTGCTTCATTTACGTCATGGTAATTCAGTGCATTGTTGAACTCCTTCAGCATGGTAAAACAACTGCGGATTTTGCCACGGTTAAACAGTACAAACCAAATTGCTTTCTACAGTTACAGTTTGGAGTTTCCTTCTATAATTCCGTAGTGGAGAAATATCCCCTTACGAGTCACATCTGTATTCGAATGATTTAAATATCCGGACGCGCTATGTCAGTTTTGACAATTTGTAGATTTGTGCTGATGAAACGTTTCTGTTACCCAGACGAAAAGTCCACTTCCCTAATCAAATTTTGCTCCCTCAGACGAGTGTTCCATCGACGGTTTTTTAAATGACGCTACTGAAGTTCACTTT
The DNA here is from genome assembly GCA_030142905.1 of Heliopora coerulea. Taxonomy (NCBI): domain Eukaryota; kingdom Metazoa; phylum Cnidaria; class Anthozoa; order Scleralcyonacea; family Helioporidae; genus Heliopora; species Heliopora coerulea. The sequence goes on from JASJOG010000494.1 coordinate 27,206, forward strand.
AGCCTCAATCCTTGACATTTGCAAAGTCGTTACTAAACTCATGAACAGCTCTAATGACCTCCGTCTTCTTTTCAATGAAGGGAAACGGCATACAATTTTCGCTCGAGACTGAGATCATGACGAGACTGAAACGTTATTTGATAAATGCCGTTTATTTTCTTGACTAAACCTCTAAATATCTCCGTTGCATGTTCTTCAAGTTCCATAATATTTGCGAGTAGAAGCAACTTAAGCAGAGTGAAGCTGAAGACTAAGTCAGCATTTGAACCAAACAATACATCAATGACGTTACAACGAACAGTGGGATGCTTCCGCAGAAGTTTTCGCAGCTCTGGAGCCCTTCTCGTCAAAGTACCTTTGTCGCCGGGAAACCGAGGACATGCTCCTCTTTACTTGCTTAGCAGAGCTATGACGACGCTGAAAATTACGTGCGACTTAGTTCAGCGATGCTATTTTACGAGGAAACTGAACTCTCCTCATTTCAATACAACAATACATCTCTGAAGTTGTAATGATGTTCAAGTTGGAACAAGTGGGATGTTGTATTCGCACCTCTGAAGGCCTTCTAAGCAAGGCCATTAGCTTTTTAATATTTAAACAACTGAAATCGTTCAATGTTATATGTACCTTTGTGGCGGTGAAACCGTGGACATGCTCTTGATAATATATTGTGCAGAACTTGGTTGACGCTGAAACTACTCAGGCTCTACAAATTATTTTCTTTGGTCTGAATGAAAAATTCTACTGTGATAAAACGTTGCTATAGGCGTAGCTATATTGTTTGCTTTAACCCCGACTGCGCAAAGATCGACCAATAGCACAGGACTAATCGTGGCATCCCTCTTGACTATCTATAGTTGCCTGACATTTTCAAATACACATTTGAACATAAAATTCTAATTACCACCAAGACGATTGCGTAGCTAATCTTCAGTTCCTTGAAGCTTTTCATTTTCTTGAGATTAGTTACCGCTAAATTTTCCACATGTTAAAGCTCAGTGTAAACCTAAATGCTTCATGACGATGATTTCAAAACCACTGACTACACAGAAAAATATTACTGCTATCGTGTTGAAGACAGGGCAAGTAAAATTCATTTTATACTTCAATGCAACCGTATAGTGTACAGTACGCAGCTGAGAAAGAATTAAACGTCCTATTGATAACTAATGTAGCAGACGACAGTAATTGACAAACCTTTTCCAGCGCCAGTGACCAATGCAGTTTTTCCAGCAAAATTGATCTCCATGGTCTGCTACAATAAAATTTCCTCCAACTGCACAACAAGATTGCCACACCTAAACAAGAGATGCTAAACATTGGGCAAGTTTAATAGAACTCTATTCAGAAAATGCGCATGTCTAGAAACTTTGATAATTCCGGTCTGTGCATGATTGGCTGACTCTTTGACCGGTTTGTTTTGTGACCTTTTAAATCACTATCAGTTGTAAGGAGAGGAGAGCGTAGGGGTGTAACACCCCTCATATTTATTGGTGATTAAATTCAGACTAAAATTTAGCTAAAATACAAAACAACTGATTTGACAACTAAATGTTAACGGAAGTAAAATTTATTAAAGTTTTTCAAAAGGGGAAAGACCTTTCTGTTGCTGGAATACGACATTGCCGTTGAAAGACCGTTCCACAGCAGTTTCCAGTTTCAAACATTTTAAAAACAGAAACCTTGTGGTCCTATGGGGTGAAACCAGGAATCTTGAAGGGCGGGAGTCAGAGTGAGGTCTCAAAGCATCGAGGCGATTTTGATAGTTTAGAGTACAGTAGATCTAAAGTGGCTTTGGTGAATGAGTGGAAAAAAAGTGCCGCTAACAGGACACACAGGCCACGAGATCGATCAGAAAAAAGGTGGGGATGGTGACCCCCAAACCCCCTCTAGTTGTACAATAAATGGGAAATATTTCCGGCTAAATAGAAAATAAATTGGAAAATCTTGTAAATCTTTGCTTGACCCTCCCCCCTCCCCCCTCCCTCCCCCCCCCCACACACACACTCACCTTCGTTGATTTTCTTCGCAACGGCCCGCTTAAACGTCACACAAGACCAATAACGAATGCGCAAAATGAACCAAAGAGGGAATTTGTTAATTTTCTTCAGCCCGAAAAGCAACGAACTACAATCATTAGCCGAAACGTACTTTCATCGACCAGAGTTACGTATAATGAACCCAGCATGAGCTCAATATAAGTTATATAACCTTCCTCTTGAGAGTTACTATGTTTCAATATCACTGAGTGACTCATCAAAGTTTAGTTCCCTGACATTAAACAGAGACAGTCCCACTGGGTGAGAAATAAACCAGTGCTAAAGTACCTGAATTATTTCAATGTATTTTGTGAAATTCAATCTCTTTGCTTTTAAAGTTATATTTCATGAGGGATTTTGTTAATATTAATTGGAGGGACCCATTTACTCGTTTACAGCACTTTAGCATGGAAGAGCGCGTGGGTAGATGTCAAATTGGGGAGCCAGGTGTAAACATGAAATAAAGCCTAATTTCTGTTACAGTATATATCCTTTTAGCCTCTGCAGCGAGGGAGCAATTTTCAAATTCGGGTGCTGGTGGCAGGTTGGTAGTGCAGTCATATGATTAAAGTGACCCTAGTCACATGTAAGACGATTGTTGGCCAGTTTGTCCGGGTTGACTCTAATAAGCGCTTCAGGTTCCCTCCGAATGCTCTGGTTACATGCTGTCGTAACACCTGTAGCCCTCACCGGGTGTGGCGCTAGGAGTTCCTCAACACAGAGAGCTAATGTCCCCGACGGGGGGCTAAGCAAAATCGACCAGGAACACACCCTGTTCATGATTTCCTTCTTTGAAGGTCGAAAACATGTTATTCTTAGTTAGAAATAATCCAACAACTAACTAGAACCACTGTTTATTTTTAGGTTTTCGACAAGAAGAGATGAGTCTATTATCTTTCTTGATTAAATCAATAACAATGACTCATAGTTTCTACTAAAATAGATGTGTTTTCATCAGTGACTATTCCCCAACGTATTAATTTTTCCCCAACTTGGGCAGTTTCCCTCGACAGGGTTCTGTAGCACACTCTGCTCTCCCTTCTTGTGTCCCCAGGGCCCTTCCTCAATTTCTTGGAGGAATAGCTGGGCTTAGCTAGTTGATAGCGTAATCCAGACAATCCAGTAGAAATAAAGACACTTCAAACGCAATGCACCGTAGCGGGTTACAAGCGTGGCGACCACTGATCTCTAAATAAGACTGGATAGAGCAACTCCAGCCTCTCGTTCAGCGAAAATTGAAGCCGGTAGTGAAGTTGAAAATTTCACGGCGGCTATATTCGAAGGACCCACGCTCTTAATGGTTGTTATTTCAACGAAAACCAGTTAAGCATTACATTTTTAGCAATAAAATGTATCTTTCGATAATGTAGAACTATAAACGTGGCCAGAGTAACTGAAAATCAGCAGAAATTTGATGATTTTTACCCGAGCAAAGACCAGTGTTAGTCACCTCTTTGAAGAAATGGGACTAAAATATGCCTGAAAAAGTTGCCGATACCATTATGTAACTTTAGCAGTTTGGCAGTGACTTAATAATCAAGAGGAGATATTAATGTTTCTGTATTCGTCTTGTCATTGTTTTTTGGTTCTCGGGTTTACCAAGTGTATGTATTCGAGGTTTTATTTATATTACTTTATTTGTCCAGCAAATTCAACAATTTCCTGGCTATCAATGACGATGAGCTTTTGACGAAAATAAACTTTGACTAACTCTTTTGCCGGGATCAATTACTGAATGAACCATGCAAACCCAATTGGGTTTGAAAACGGGTTTGAAAAACTTAATTTACTGCTAGATGTTGCTGATCAGAGAAGAGGGGTTCTGTACTCTTATAAAGGTTCAATACATGCATTTTGTTTTCACTAGTGCATGTAGTAAACTTGAGTTCACAGTGGTTTGTTGTGATTTAATATGAAGTTGTTTAATATGTTTTTCACGTTTTTGGTATAGCTTCTAGTTACAGCTTGATCAGTATTGTTGTACTTGAACAGTAATTAAATCATTCATGTGAATCAATGTGAAATATGTTTGAAGCTACTTTGTGAGTTGGAGTTGAGGGAGAACGTTTGGGTCCAAGCCAAGTACTACAGCAAAATTCATTATTGTTGTCTTGCGAAGGAAACAAAAGCCAACCTTTCTCATACAAAATCAGGAAAAGTTAAATAAATTTGTCCTCTTCCAGCAACAGTAAGAACCAAAATCTAATCTATCCATCTAAATCTAAACCTCCACACTTTAGGTGTAAACATTGCGTTGACAGTATGGCGGCTGCTCTGAACATCGCTCTGTTTATATTTATTTTTTTAAACGTTAAAAAGCACATGTTTGCTGTTGCTAACTCAGTATGTTTCTTGGTTTGCGATTATGAAGCAAAAGATGTTGGTAATTCACGTATAATACCTTTTCTATGGACTTATAAACAGGATAGAGGAATAACTCTTGGCCGTAGCTCGCATTCTGGTTTACACATACTATTAATCTTGGCTGGAGATGTTGAAGTTTGTCCCTGCCCAAGTCCTAAATGTTTTATCTGTTCCTAGACAATAAGAAGGACCCAAAGCTCTGAATGCTGTTCTCAATGTAAGAGATTATGTCATTTAAAATGTTTGAAAGACAAGCTATGACTAGGTCGGGAGATATTGTTCTCTTCATCCTGTACATGCGTTAACGAAGACCAGCCAAGCCATCCTATGATTTCCGATATGGTATACGACAAGTTAAAAGATTTCTTTCTTACAAAAGGCTTAAAGATTTTACATAAAAATGTAAATGGACTTGTTAAGAAGATTTCTGTTGTTGATATTTTACTTAAAGGAGCAAACGGAAATATTGACATCTTTACAATAACAGAAACTCATTTCCATCGTGAGATCAGAGATGGGGAATTAATTTCGAATGGCTATGTTTTCGTCCGTAAAGACAGATTAACCAGTAGCGGTGGTGGTGTTGGATGTTTTATTCGAGAAGACCTTAATTGGCAGAGACGTACTGATTTAGGAAAAGAAGGCATTGAAGTTATTTGGTTGGAAATAATCATCAGAAATTCAAGACCTTACCTGGTTTGCATTTTATATCGACCACACAATTCGTCACGCTATTTGCATCCAGAATTTGAAATTATCTTTAAAGATACGCTAAGTACCGCTGTTTGCGAGAACAAAGAGACAATCTTACTTGGCGATTTAAACGTTGACAATATACGTGAGACCAACGATGAAATAAAGTGTATTATACAAATAAATGGCTTAAAGCAGCTCATTAAAGCACCGACCAAGATTACTAAAGAATCAAAAACATTAATTGATATAATAGCAACTACTCATGCGCAAAACATTTCGAATAGCATGACATACACGTACGCAAATTCAATTAGTGATCATGACCTCGTTGGTGTAGCCATGAAGAAAAATAACCGCAAATTTCAACCTAGGACGATACGAAAAAGAAATTTTTCCAGGTATAACGCGGCAGCATTTCGTAATGACCTTGATCAACAAACTTGGGAAGATGTATTCCGGCAACAAGATCTTAACAAAGCATGAAATATTTTCAAATCAATTTTAAAAACAGCCATGCGGACAGACATGCTCCTTTTACCGAACAAAAAGTACGTGGTTGCAATACTCCATGGCTAACAACAGAAATTAGATCAAAATTACACGAACGGGACTACTGGCTCGGAAAAGCAAGAAAATCAGGGAAGGAAATGGATTGTCCCATTTATCGCCGGCTTAGAAATGCTGTTTCAAGTTCAATTCGATCAAGTAAGTCTAACTTTATGAGATCTATTCTTAGAGAGAACATCAATTCCCTAAAAACTTTTTGGAATCAAATAAAGAAATGTTTTCTCATCAAAGAAAGAAAAGATTCTCGTAGTAAAGTTTTCGTTATATACGGTGAAACTGTGTCTGAAAAGAAAGTGATTGCTGATCGATTCGCCAGTTATTTCGCCAATATTGGTAAAAATTTGCAAGATAAATTGCTTACGTTGATTAAGCCAATTTGGAAACATCATGACCATTCGATGCTTGCAATTAACCTGAATCCAGCAAATTGTGCTTTTTTATTTCACAGAACAAATAGTATGCAAATCCGAACTATCGTGAAACGACTATCCTATTCAAATGCTCAGGGCCACGATGAGATACCAACATCGCTTTTAAGTGACGGCATTGATTTGATTGCCGATCCCCTATCAGATCTTGTAAGCCGATGTCTACAAAGCTCTCTCTTTCCCACATCAGAAAAACTGTCCAAAATCGTCCCAATTTATAAAACCGATGAGATGTCATTAATGGATAATTATAGGCCAATTTCCCTTTTGCCAGTTTTGTCGAAAGTGTTTGAATATGTGATCCATGGACAACTATATAATTATCTAGAGGATAATAAACTTCTTTCACATAGTCAATTTGGATTTTGAAAACATTCAAGCAAGCAACATGCAGTTACTATATTTTCTGGTGATCTACGACGAAATATGGACAAAGGCCAGATGACAGGTGCAGTATTTGTTGACCTGCGTAAGACCTTTGATATGGTCGACCATGCACGCCTTTTATCTAAATTATCTATCTATGGTATCAGAAACAAAGAGCTTAATTGGTTTGAGAGCTATCTATTTGATAGAAAAGATATTGTATTATTTGATGGCGTTATGTCGGATGCCCGCCCAGTTTACTGTGGTGTTCCCCAGGGCTCGGTCCTGGGCCCACTATTGTTCCTTCTTTTAAAAAATGATGTGGAGCTCCATCTTAAGTGCAGTCAAATCATTTTATACGCTGATGATACCCTAATATATTATTCTAGAATTGGTGGGAGATTGGTTTTCTGCTAATAATTTAGTAGTTAACCTGAAAAAATAGAAGACGGAATGTGTGTTGTTTGGTACGCACCGTAAAACCTCAAGATCATCAAAATTGGATCTCAAAATTAATGGCACTCAAACAACGGAATCAAATGGCTACGAATATCTTGGTGTATATAAGGGCAAAAACTTGACTGTTCGTGAATATTTGAATAAGACATTGAAGAAGGTTTCATCAAGTGTATCAATGTTATCTAGGATAATACAGAATATTGGTCTTTTTACAGCTGAAAAAAATGTATAAGGTCATGGTTTTGCCAGTGATGCTATATTGCAATAATGTCTTACTCAACTTATCGGACTCGCATAAACAAAAGTTTGAAGATATCCAGAATCGAGCCAAAAAGATTGTAACTGGATCTAATAGTCCAGTTAACTGGCTAAATGTTAACGACATTATGAATCGCAGGGGACCTTGACGTTGTATCTAACTATCGTCCCATTTCGGTTCTGCCCATATTGTCTAAAGTAATTGAACAGCATATCTATGTTGCTCTGTATAACTACCTGATTGATAATCAATTGATTTATCCTCGCCAATCCGGATTTCGAAAAGGCCATAGTACTGAGACTGCCCTGATACGGATTATTGAACTATTATTTAACCTTGATGATGATAAAGTTGGTGGCTTAGTTCTTATTGATTATTGTAAAGCATTTGACATGATTGATCATGCTATTCTACTTGATAAGTTGAATGCTTATGGTGTTACTGGATTGTCGCTGGAGTGGTTTAAGTCCTATCTATCGGAGCGGCGTCAATTGGTGACTTTTGCTGGGACGAAGTCTGATATAGCAACTGTCAGGCACGGAGTTCCTCAAGGCAGTATCTTAGGCCCTTTGCTATTTATTGTTTTCATAAGCGACATGCCGCTACATGTCAGCTCATGTAAGATTGATTTGTATGCGGACGATACAACAATCACCTCGTTTGCATATTATAGAAATATGTCATTTCTGCAGGGCTCATTGAATACTTCTATGTCTGAAGTGTTCGTCTGGGCTTTCGCTAACAAGTTACCATTAAATGAAAAGAAAACCAAGGTTTTGATTATTACGGGAAAGCGTTTGTCCAGTAAGATAGATTATGCACCTGAAGTTTTTATCGGGAATACTAAGTTAACCAATATTTCTAGTGTAAAATTATTACGGCTAGAAATTGATGATGAGTTATCTTTCTCACGGCATGTAGATAATGTATGCGAACAATTATCCCAACGTAATGGAATTTTAAGGAAGATTAGGAGTATACTGCTACTCAAGCAAAGAATAATGTATAATAATGTCATAAGAATAATGTATAATAAAGATGTAAATGTCATCTGGGCTATGTGTAACAAAGATAGTCTTGGTAGGGTACTACAGCTACAAAAGAGAGCTGCACAAGTGATTTTAAAAGCTGACACTACGTCTCCCTCTGTTCTACTGTTTAATCGTCTTAAACGGCTTCCTTTTTATGAAGAAACTAAAGTAACATGATGTGTGCTTGTATACAAAAGGGTTCGTGGAGACTTACCGTCATATCTTAAAGAACTGCTCAAGTTAAATAGTAGTTTACAGAAGATATCCAGAATCGAGCCAAAAAGATTGTAACTGGATCTAATAGTCCACTTAACTGGCCAAGTGTTAACGACATTAGGAATCGCAGATGTATCCATGAAGTGTTTAAATGCTTACATAACATTGCACCTGCAGCCCTTCATAATGGTTCACAAGATTATCGCACTCTAGAAATACGCGAGAAAACAACACCAACGTTACCTTACTTAAGGTTAAGACCGAGTGTGGAAAAAAACTCTTTTCGTATCAAGGAGCTTTAATTTTTAACAAGCTTCCTGATGACCTGGAAATGGAACACTCCCTGTAATTTTTTAAGAAGAAAACTACTAGTATTAGTCTTGATTTTTAACTTGAAGTCTTAACTAACTGCAATTTTAGCATACATTTAGTTTTTGAATCCAATTTTTTCTTTAGGAAACAGGTCTTTCATTGATAACAGCCACCTATTTGTGCTGAAGAAGCTAACCTGTCAAATAAATTAAAACTATTATTGAGTGAGAGGAGCAACACGTCATCAAAGTGACGCTGGGTTACAAATATACGAAGTCCAATGTGCCCATCATGACAACCAGTCTGATAAGGGTACACCAGGCATATGCATCCCAGCTAAATGTGCGTGATATGGTGTAACTAAAAGAAAACAACGCATGGCCTTGCAGGTGAGGACCTATTAGGAGTACCTCCGGGTCGGGTAGCCCATCCCGCTAAAATGGTCCCTGGATGAGAGAAGCTTATGTTTGATCAATCCATCCTAGTATCCTAGTATGAAGATATCAACCACAAACTTCCCTCCAAACACCTAGCCGTGATGCTCCCCCACTACTCCCATCCATGATCAGAGATGCACAGAGTGCCAGCCGAAAAGGAACATGCTCAACCTGTTAAGGTCAAACAACTGGCAAGCAAATCTGTGGTACTGGACAAGATATTTGATGTAGCCCATTTATTGCACCGAGACAAAACATGTAAATGGTAGCACTCCCAATCAGTTAAGATCAGAAGCCATGAGAGCCACTGCCAGGTGTTGCTTATGGGCATAAATTATTATTATAATAATTATTATTATTATATTAATAATATTGAATAACCTACTCAGTCACTGCATGCATTTATGTAAGTGGTCACCTATCCCTGGAAGAGCAGTAGAGTCAATTGTGGTGTAAAACTAAATATATACCCAGAAAAACAGGCATGAAAAGATACCCTGTGTAAAAACTGGAAAGCTTATGACTTCTTGAGTCAAATGAACCCTATCATCTTGGTTATTAGTGGGAATCTCTAACCATTAAGCAACAGCAACTAAGGTGGTCAAGCAAAGGTTACATGTGTCAACCCATCTATCACCTGAGAAATAGAAGTTCAAACTACTGAAGTACATAGGTGAAGATTGTTAAGGAAAAGTGTTTATCAATGTGTCGCTGACCTGGCATTAGCAGTAAAATCTAAGATGCAAATCAACAGATTAACTTTAAGACAATGAAGGCAAGTCATATACAAGAATATGTTACTGAAATACGACCTTGAAAACCTAGCTATGAGATTTCATGTTAGAACTCTTCGAATAAACGGCCAAGTTCGACTTCCACATATTTTGATTCAAGTGTTCAAATACATGTACAGCATCAGCAGGAAATTTGCAGTTTAATACATCCTGGGGATTTTTCAGAAACAAATGAATGAGGACTTAGGCAAAACACATGACAGAAAATCGACAAATAATAAGGGTTACTTAAAAAACAAAGAAAGAAACAAATACACGAATTTTGACACAATCCTTATTTATTACTTAAAATAAGATTAAGAACCTTAATTTCGTTGTCAAGTCATCTCAATCTCCCTGACATTGGCGAAAAATGCCGTTTAACCGCTACAACTCCTATTTACGCCATGTTCTTTGGGCTCTGGTCACAGAATAAAGAACTAACTAGAAATACGTGCACGCAACAACCCCTCGCCCACCCTCCAAAAAAATCTCTCGAGAATCCAAGTAACAATGATAAGTTTTCAAAATTCTCAAAAAGACAAATCCTCCTGACTATAACTGGAAGAGGACATGCAATAAAAAAAAAATCCACACAGAATTTGGCCGCAAATAAACAACAATCCAAACAGACTTTCCGTCTTAAAAGTGGAGCATTCTCATAGATTTTTAAAAGGATACCGGCATTACGGACAGCTCACGATTGAATATTTTTCTGACATTTGTTTGACTTAGAAAATTGATAAATTATACATTACCTCAAAATTGGTTACAAATGTCTTGAAGATCTGCTATGACCAGGATTTATGCTAAGTATTCATCCGGAAGTACAAGACTTTGGTGACGAAGATGAAACGAATTACGAAATCGACGAAGTAAACAAAGAAAACATGAACAAATTCTCCAGTTTTATCGCTGACCAAAAATCGGAAAATACAAAACATAAAACAAAATACGACAAGCAAACCTTGTGCAAGTTTTGTCGAAAGAAGAACGAGAAAAGGGAAGTAAAAGACGTACTTTTTCCAAGGCAAAACATCAACAAAAAAGAAAAATGGCGCATGAACCTGCAACTCTTGCGTATTTTCAACTAAGCATTCAGTGGCACCACAACACAAAGGGTTCAAAGGTAAATTTACACACAGACGACTTTAAACTTTCTTGAGAGGTTTTAAACTCCTGATGAAAGCATTACCGATCGAATACGGTAAAAGTCATCATGCACAAATCACTCTTGAAGTGAGAAAGACTCAAGCGGACAACTGTTTTGCCGAAGGATAATTTGGAGACCAAAAACAAGTAGTTTTGCAGCGAGTTACCTGGTGGCTGTTTACCTTGCAATTTTGTTTCGAGCCAGAAATACATCTTAACGTCTTCAGTGGGGCGACATTTCATAGGGAAAAAATCCTGATTGAGGCGATGAAATCTTTGTGTGGAAAGCGGAGAAAGGATCTAAAGACTGTCATGGCGTGGACAACTCTTCTGGATGACGAGTGTTCTATCCCACTTCTCAAACAATTGACCATGAGCGCTGTCCGCTTAAATACTAAAAAATGTTCAAAAATAATGGTCGTACAGAGATGAATGAACCAGAATCTTCATTCTACTTTACCAATAAACACCAGCAAAATCCAGGCGGAAATATTTCGTACAAGAGGTCTCCCTTAGGGAAGAATGTTTTTGAAAGCTGCTCAAAACAATTCCGTTCGCAGGACTTGTACTTCAAAGCTACTCGATTCAGACGTACCTGTGATTGCGCAGCTCAGGTAAGTAGTTAACACAACGTGAAAAGTCCCAAGATTTATACTAATCGACATCTTTTCAACTTCAGCGAAGATTGTCGTTTTAATACAGTTAGTCGCTTAGCAAATGTCCTGACAGCAAGCGAGCTCCCTTACGTCTTTTGTTCATATAAATCAGAAGGAACCAAGACAAAGCGTTGCTGCAAAAAGTGAACTGTTGGCAAATGCATATTCCAAGGAGCTAACTTTGAGAACTGCTCTGTCAAGTCATAAATTGTCCAGTTACTGATGTGGCGAAACCAGCTGCAGCCACCAAGAAAGTCATTTCCTTTGCCGGTTTTAAATCATTTACTGGCTTCAGTGTTCAAATAATGTAAAGAACTTGCGAGAGATCCATACAAGGGAAAAAAGAACGAGACCAAATCAATTTGCTTCAATACGGTACCTAAGTACGGTTTGTTCAACAACCTACCAGTAACCGAGCTTGCACGCGGCATTTTTGAGTGACCGGAATCCATGGATATATATATATATGATGAAAAGTTTGTTCTCAAGCTTTTATCTCAGAAAACTTCTGAGCTCCCCAACGGGAATCGAACCCGTGTCTCCCGATTGCCGGTACGGTTGTTTTGCCACTACACTATAGGGTCTCAGACGGCAAGCATGATGTTAATTAGAGACCTGGTTCGAAGTATTGATATGCCTCTTTCGTACTTAGTTTCGTAATTAGTACATGATGTACTAATTAACATCATGCTTGCCGTCTGAGACCCTATAGTGTAGTGGCAAAACAACCGTACCGGCAATCGGGAGACACGGGTTCGATTCCCGTTGGGGAGCTCAGAAGTTTTCTGAGATAAAAGCTTGAGAACAAACTTTTCATCATACATATATCCAAGCTTACAAACATCTACGCTTAGTAAGATGAAATTTACTTACATATATATATATATATATATATATATATAGAATGAGACCAAATCGATTTGCTTCAATTAGGTACCTAAGTATGGTACAATCAACAACATACCAGTCTCCGAGCTTGCACACGGCTTTTTTGAGTGATCGAATACCCATGAATATATATATATATATACATATATATATATATATATATACATATACATATATATATATATATATATATATATATATATACATATATATATATATATATATATATACATATATATATATATATACATATATATATATATACATATATATATATATATACATATATATATATACATATATATATATATATATATATACATACATATATATATATATATATATATATATATATATATATATATATATACAAATATATATATATATAGGCATATATATATATATATACATACATATATAGATACATAGATAGATAGATACAAAGATACATACACAAAACGAAAATTTTTCTCCCTAGTCTCCATGCGTGTAACAGGACTCCACTCACGTCAAGAGTAGTACCCTCGCACTGCACTTTGCGTGCTGGGCTAGGGGATAAATATATCCATGGATACCGGTCACTCAAAAATGCCGTGTACAAGCTCGGGGACTGGTATGTTGTTGATCAAATCATACGTAGGTACCGTATAGAACCAAATCGATTTGGTCTAGTTTTTTTTCCCTTGTATGGATCTCTCGCAAGTTGTTTACATTATTTGAGCCCGGAAGCCAGTAAATGATTTAAGACCGGCAAACGAAATGGCTTTCTTTGTGCTTGCAGCTTGTTTCGCTTTTGAGGGCCACCTCAGTAACTGGACAATTTATGACTTGAAAGAGCAGTTCTCAAAATTATTTCCTTGGAATATGCATTTGCCAACTGTTCACTTTTTGCAGCAACGGATTCTCTTGGTTCTTTCTGATTTATATGAACAAAAGACGTAATGGAACTCGCTTGCTGTCAGGATATTTGCCAACCGACATAGTGTAACTGACATTCTTCGCTGAAGTTGATTAGATGCTGATTTGTATAAATCTCGAGAGTTTTTACGTTCTGGTAACCACTTACCTGAGCTACACAAACACAGGTAGGTCTGAATCGAGTAGCTTTGAAATACAAGTTCTGTGAACGGAACTGTTTTGAACAGCTTTCAAAAGTAGCTTCCTGACTTCACTGTTCCCTAAGGGAGACTTCTTGTACCAAATATTATCGCCTGGATTTTGCTGGTGTTTATTGGTAAAGTAGAATGAAGATTGTGGTTCATTCATCTCTGTAGGACGATTACTTTTGAACATTTTGCAGTATTTAAACGGACAGCGTTCATGGTCAATTGTTTGAGAAGTGGAATAGCACACTCATCGTCCAGAAGAGTTGTCCAGGCCATGACAATCTTTGGATGCTATCTCCGTTTTCCACACAAAGATTTCATCGCCTTAATCAGGATTTTTTCCCTATGAAATGTCACCCCACTGAAGACGTTAAGGTGTATTTTTGGCTCCAAACAAAAATGGAAGGTAAACAGCCACCTGGTAACTTGCGGCAAAGTTTCTTGTTTTTGGTCACCAAATTATTCTTCGGCAAAACAGTTGTCCGCTTCAGTCTTTCTCACTTCATGAGTGATTTGTACATGATGGCCTTTACCGTATTCGACCAGTAATGTTTTCATCAGGATTTTAAAACCTCTCGAGAAAGTTTAAAGTCATTTTTGCGTAAATTTACCGTCGAACCGTTTGTATTGAGGTACGACTGAATGCTTAGTTGAAAATACGCAAGAGTTGCAGGTTTGTACGCCATTTCTCTTTTTTATTGATATTTTACCGTGGAAAAAGTACGTCTTTTACTTCCCTCCTCACGTTCTTCTTTCGACAAAACTTGCACAAGGTTTGCTTTTTGCATTTTGTTTTAATGTTTGTATTTTCCGATTTTTGGTCAGCGATAAAAATGCAGAACTCATTCATATTTTCTTTGTTTATTTCGTCCGTTTCGTAATTCGTTTCATCTTCGTCAACAAAGTGTTGTACCTTTGGATGAATACTTAGCACAAATCTTTTTCATAGCATTTCCAATAGACATTTTAACTAACTTTGAGATAATATAGAATTTGTCAGTTTTTTTAAGTCAAAAAACATCAAAAAATATTTCCACTCATAAGCAGTCCGTGATGCTGATATCCGACCGGTAACCTTTGAGAATGATTCAATTTTAAGACGGAAAGTCTGGCTATCTAATAAAAAAGCTTTCTTTAAAGCAAAATGAGTGAAAATTTTGATTGGAAAACGACTCAAAATTTCTCAAGATCGCAATTAATGCAAGGTCTTGCTATGAACATGCATTGATAAGCAGTAGAATTGTAAGAATGAATCTCTTATCAATTATTAAACCGTTAAAGGTTATTCTCACCAAACGTTTTGTTTTAATGTAAAACAGAATAGCGATTTTAAACGTAAATATGATTACAAGTAATTTAAATGTAAAATAATTTCCAGTTTGAGTTGTTAATATTTATGGCCAAATATTGGGTTTTTTTATTGCATTATTTCTTCCAGTTATAGTAAGGACGATTTGTCTTTTTGACAACTTTGAAAAATTATCAATATTACTTGGATTCTCGAGAGATGTATCGGAAGGGTGGGCGAGGGTTTGATGTGTACACGTATTTTCCCCTCGCCCACCACGCGAAGTGCGGTGCGAGGGTACTAATCTTGGCGTGCGTGGAGTCCTGTTACACGCGTGATTACGAGGGAGAAAAATTTTCACTTTGTTTACGTATCTTTATATATATATATATATATCCATGGACTCCGGTCACTCAAAAATACCGCGTGCAAGCTCGTGGACTGGTATGTTGTTAAACAAACCGTACTTAGGTACCGTTTTGAAGCAAATCGATTTGGTCTCGTTCTTTTTTCCCTTGTATGGATCTCTCGCAAATTAAACTGCATGTATTAAACTGCAAATTTCCTGCTGATGCTGTACATGTATTTGAACACTTGAATCAAAATATGTGGAAGTCGAACTTGGCCGTTTATTCGAAGAGTTCTAACATGAAATCTCATAGCTAGGTTTTCATGGTCGTATTTCAGTGAGATATTCTTGTATATGACTTGCCTTCATTGTCTTAAAGTTAATCTGTTGATTTGCATCTTAGATTTTACTGCTAATGCCAGGTCAGCGACACATTGATAAACACTTTTCCTTAACAATCTTCACCTATGTACTTCAGTAGTTTGAACTTCTATTTCTCAGGTGATAGATGGGTTGACACATGTAACCTTTGCTCGACCACCTTAGTTGCTGTTGCTTAATGGTTAGTGTTACTGACGAACATATATTATAGATTACACTACGTTGTTGCCCAGATATTCGCGGGCGCGTATTATTAGAAGTTTTACATATAGTCGCTGATAAGAGAATTTAGTCGTTCAAGTTCGTTTTTAAAATAAAAGTTTTGTTAAGAAATTGGTCTCGTCTGTATCATTTACTTCGTTCCCAAGTCGGTGGGAACATTTGGTCCTTCGAGCCGGATCCCTGGCAAAAAAAGGCGAGAATTTGGAGTTTTTGACAATTCAAGATGGCGGAAAGTATAATAGCAGTAAACGTTGAACGATTAAAAAAAGAGGAAAAGAAGGCAAAAACAAGACTAACAAGGGAGATAAACAAATTACAAGATTTATTGCAAACGGGCAATATAAGTAAGAACACAATTAAGCGCTACATCAATAAGATCAAAGCTGAATTTTCTATTATTGAGAAGATACTGAATAAGTTAAAAGAACTGTCCATATTAGAGAACATTAAAGAGTCCAGCATTGAAGTTGAGAGGATAGAGAAAGAATTTGAGGAAATTGGATTACAAGTAGATAATATTATTGAGGTTGCTGAATTGCACTTAAAAGAAAGATTAGAAAATGGTGAATTGGAATCCATTTTGCAGTCTCAACGTGGTACGGAGTCAGTTGTCGGATCAGAATCCAGTCATTCAGAACATGAGCAATCCCATCAATCGGAATTATCTGAAGCAAGCAAAAGAGTACAGGAATTACATCTCGAGGAAATTCAGAAAGAGGAAGAACTTAGCCGGAAAGTTGCAGAACTAGAACTAGCTAGACAAAGAACAGAGGAAGCTCGTAAAATCGTCTCCATTATCGATGCAAGGTCTCAAAACACCCCCCAATCAAACTCACCCAGACAAACCTTGCCGCAAGTACCAAATTTCACCAACCCATTGGACAATACCAGCCTGACAGAGCCAGAAAGTATAGTGAAAAAGACTAACCTCAACCCAAATGCCACAGTATTTCAAAAGACCTCTCAATTCCCTAAACAACCTACCCATGACCGTGAATTAAGTGATAAGGCACACTCCCTCGAAGACTACCCTTGGTTAACCCAACAACCACATCTACATCCACAGCAACCGAATAGTCCTTCGACAAATCAAGGTAAATACAAGGCTGTTAAATTAAAAGGTGTTGAACTACCTACATTTGATGGTGAAGATAAGGTGGAGTATGAGCAATGGAAAGCTGCGTTTATGTCTGCAGTTGATAGTGCAGATATTGCCGTGAATGAAAAAATGCTACGTTTACAGAATAGTTTAAAAGGAAAAGCCCTCAAACTCATCAAGGATCTTGGATTTTCTGTGAATGCCTACGAAAAAGCAAAAGAAAAGCTTGAAAAGAAATATGGTGGTCCTCGAAGGCTTCAAATAAAAACTTTGACTGTTCTTAAGAATTGGAAACAAGTGCAACCCAAGAATTTGGATGAATTGGAAGAATTTCTGAGTGTGCTAGACAGAACATTAGTAGTTTTGAAAGACACTTGCAATCAACAGGGTGACCTATTTGGGCAAAGCTTGAATTTGATAAGTAAAGGGAAATTACCTGAAGAAGATGTACAGCATTATAAGTTGTGGCTGATTGAACATTCAAAGGAGGATAAATTTGAGACACTTGTACAGTGGTTAGAGCTAAGAGTACAAATAATGGAAGAAGCTAGTGAAGAAACTAAAGGGCTTGGAACTAACAAAAAGGATAAGAACAGTGATCAAAGAGTACATGGAAAGAAAGAAAGAGGATTCAAAACAAGTTCAAAGGGCAATATCAAATGTGTTGTTCAATCGTGCAAGCTGAATCACCCTCCGTGGCTATGCGAGGAATTTAAAGCATTACCAGTTACAAATCGAAAGATGTTGATCGAAAAGTCCAAGAGATGTTATCGATGTCTCGGATTTGGCCACAAGGCGGCAGAGTGTACCAGGTCAAAAAGATGTGGTGTTAATGGTTGTGACAGCACTCAACATAACAGGTTACTTCATCACTTACATAACCAGGGAGCACCTGGTAAACCTGAGCCTCGTTCAAATGCTACAAGCCAAACAGCAGAAACCACAGATTTACCACAGAATGGTCGAAGCTCACAAAATGTGAAGGAAACTGGGCAATCAGTACAAGATGCTGAGAGTACAACTGATACTAAATCTAGATCGTATGTCAATGGCCATACAGACTGTGTCTCGTTAATGGTATTACCAGCTGTTGCAAGGAAGGGCGACAGACAGCTGAAAATCAACCTGATGCTAGATCCCTGCTCAACAGGTTCCTATGTGTCCGAAGCCTTGGCAGAAGAATTACAGTTTAAAGGAGAAGTACAAGAACTGACAATTGCTGGTGCTGGTGGATCGCTTGTTAAAAAGCAGTCAAAGCAAGTCACTGTCATCATAGAAAGCTCAAATAATAAGTTTTCCGAAAGTGTGAGTGCCAATGTTCTCGATGACATTGTTGGTGATACCCCAGCATTTAACTGGGCAGACCTTAAATCAAAGTGGCCCCATTTGTATTCTGTTCCCTTTGAGAAAACAGCAAAGAGAAAACAAATCGATGTACTGATAGGAAGTGATCACCCTCTGTTCCATCATGTTCTAAAGGAGGTACACGGCAGTACACCAACGGATCCAATTGCCAGGCTTACACATTTGGGTTGGGTTTGCTTTGGACCAACTCAACTGGAGAATTATCGGCGCAGGTCACGTTCACACTTTACTCGCACATACAGATCAAGTCAGGTTGAGCAGAGTCCCGATCAGCAGCTACGACAATTTTGGGAACTTGAGGCAATTGGGATCAGGGACAATAACGAACGAACCTTTGATGAGAGAGAAGCGGTAGCCAAGGTGTCTAGCAGTGTTGCATTCAACGATGGAAAGTATGCCGTGGGGATTCCGTGGAAGAAAGGGGAACCACATCTTAAAAACAACTACCACATGGCATTGAAGAGGTTGGAGAATCAAGAAAAGGTACTAAGAAAGAGGGGATTAGAAGCTGCACAATCATATCACAGAATAATAGAAGACTACGAGAAGAAGGGTTATGTGATAAAAACAGAGAAGACAAACGAAGAAAACCAATGGTTCTTGCCACATTTTGCGGTAGTCAAAGACGACAGGACAACCACAAAAACACGGATTGTTTTCGACGCTGCGGCAAAAAATTCTGGGAAAAGTCTGAACGACGCTATCCATTCAGGGCCAAAGCTACAGAACGACGTGCTAAACGTATTGATAAGATTCCGAAGAGCTCCAGTCGCATTATCCGGGGACATCTCAGAGATGTTTCTTCAGGTTGGGCTGGTAGAAGATGACCGTAAGTACCATAGATTTCTTTG
This sequence comes from Heliopora coerulea, assembly GCA_030142905.1. Lineage (NCBI taxonomy): Eukaryota > Metazoa > Cnidaria > Anthozoa > Scleralcyonacea > Helioporidae > Heliopora > Heliopora coerulea. Next base: position 46,510 of record JASJOG010000494.1, read on the forward strand.
GCGTGGTTTAGACAGTTCTCGAGAACCAGACGTATACGAATTTCAAAGGCTTGTATTTGGCAATACAGCCTCGCCATTTTGCGCACAATTTGTTGTACAGAAACATGCCAAAGATAACGAAGAGAAATATCCCAAAGCCACGGACTCAGTAAGTGATGCTATGTACGTGGACGATGTTCTTGACTCGTGCGAGACACCTGAAGACGCGATAGAGTTGCGAAGAGAGCTGTCCGATTTGCTGAATTCGGCCAATTTCCGATTGAGAAAGTGGTCCTCCAATGTTAGATCGGTGTTAGTGGATGTTCCGGAAGAAGACAGGCAACCTGGAATAGAGATATGTGAAGATGATCAAAAGCCACGTGTGAAAGTTAAAACCCTTGGAGTGACGTGGAAGTCGGATAAGGATGTGTTCACATTCAACGTAGAATTACCTGAAATCAAAGAATCGAATACCAAGAGAGAAGTATTAAGTGCGATTTCAACCTTATTTGATCCACTTCAATTCCTTTCCCCCTTCACAGTAAGAGTCAAAATCCTTATGCAGAATATATGGGTAGCGGGGATTGATTGGGACGATCCACTTCCAGCTACTCTTTTAAAGCGCTGGCATATTTGGTTGAGAGAATTACAACAACTTCCTTCTGTGGAGATTCCACGATGCGTGCGTCAACCATTCCCTAAAGAGACGGTATTACATATGTTTTCCGATGCCTCGAAAGATGCATACTCCGCTTGTGGATATCTCGTTTGTCGTTATGAAAACAGCCCATCAACATCAATTTTGATCGCGTCCAAGAGTCGAGTTGCACCAGTGAAGTCCTTAAGCATACCAAGATTAGAACTAATGGGAGCTGTTATTTCAACACGTTTCGCCAATACGATATTGAAATCCATCAACGTATCCCGAGTCATTTACTGGACTGATTCTACCAATGTGCTGTATTGGGTGAGAAATCAAAGTCGAAAGTTTAAGACCTTTGTAGCAAACAGAGTAGGGGAGATCCAAGAAACGACAAATCCTGAACAATGGCACCATGTTCCTGGCCATAAGAATCCTGCAGACCTGGCAACTCGGGGAATGAATATTCATGATTTGGCAGAAAGCAAACTGTGGCTGGAAGGACCGCAGTTTTTGTTGCAGAATGAAGAAAGCTGGCCTCAGCAAGACTGTGGAAGAGATTCTTTACCTGGTGACATCGGTGAAGAGAACAAGACTGTCAAAACACAATTATCATTAGTAGCTGATGACGAAAATTTAAGTCCAAAAAACTACTCGAGTTTTCAAAGACTTATTCGAGTAACAGCGTGGTTACAACGGTTTATAAGTAATTGCAAGCATTGTGTTACAGATAGGGTATTGAACTGCAGTTTGTCTCAGCAGGAAGTGAAACGTGCAGAACATTATTGGTTGAAACGAGCACAAGTCGAAGGCTTTGGAGATAAAGGTCAAAAAAGTTTGGAGAGCTTGAATTCCATGAAAGATGAAAACAGTTTGCTACGATTAGGTGGTCGCTTACATCATGCAGATCTGCCATATGAAAGTAAACACCCAGTGATATTACCCAAGAAACATCCAATTACAAATCTGGTAATAAAAGACGTTCACAATAAACTTGGGCATGGATCAGGAGTGGAACATGCACTTACAGAATTACGTTGTCGGTTTTGGGTAATAAAGGGACGAGCAGCTGTACGTGAGGTCATTAATCATTGTCAAATGTGTAAGAAACGATTTAACGCAAAACCTCTTGGTCAAATGATGGCCCCGTTACCGAGATCCAGAGTTACTTCTACCTTGAGAGCGTTTGAACGAGTTGGCGTGGATTTCGGAGGTCCATATCTCACGAAACAAGGCCGTGGTAAGAGTAGAGCGAAGAGGTACATTTGTTTGTTTACATGCCTCGTTACTCGCGCGGTCCATTTGGAAATGACATATTCTTTGGACACTAATTCATTCTTAAACGCCTTTTCCCGGTTTGCATCACGGAGGGGGACACCTTGTTATGTCCTGTCTGACAATGGTACCAACTTTGTTGCGGGAGATAAGGAGTTGAAAGAACTTGTGAAGGAACTTGATCAAAAGAAAATAGATCGCAAGAGTTCAGGAGCAGGTGAAATCGAATGGCACTTCAACCCTCCCGCTAGTCCACACTTTGGAAGTGTTTTTGAAATCATGATTAAAAGTGCAAAGAAAGCAATAAGAGGTGTTCTTGGAAACGCGGACGTCACGGACGAAGAATTGCTAACAGCAATTTGCGGTGCTGAGTCCTTGTTGAATTCGCGACCTATTACGTACGTTAGTTCGGATTGTAACGATATATATCCGTTGACTCCAAATCACTTCATCCACGGACAGGCCGGAGGAAAGTTTGCTGAAGAAGCAACGCAAGAAGAAATCTACAATCCTCGCAAACGATGGCACCGTATTCAACAATTAATTGGTCAAGTATGGAAACGTTGGAGAAGAGAGTTGCTTCCATCACTTAACAATAGGAAAAAGTGGTTCAGCCCTACACGTAACATGAAAGTTGGAGATATTGTTTTGATCATTGATCCAAATGCACATCGTTGTGATTGGCCTTTAGGGCGTATAGTGGAAGTTTATCCGAGTAAAGATGACTTAGTGCGTGTGGTGAAGGTACAAAGTAAAGGCAAAGAGTACTTGAGACCAATCCACAGATTGTGTCCTTTGGACTACGCTTAAAGAACGCTACTTTGATGGTGATAATACTGAATTTTGAAGTTGAAGTTATGTTAAAAAAAAAAAAAAAAAAAAAAAAAAAGAGAATCGAATGTCTCACATTCGGGAGGGGGATGTTACTGACGGACATATATTATAGATTACACTACGTTGTTGCCCAGATATTCGCGGGCGCGTATTATTAGAAGTTTTACATATAGTGGCTGATAAGAGAATTTAGTCGTTCAAGTTCGTTTTTAAAATAAAAGTTTTGTTAAGAAATTGGTCTCGTCTGTATCATTTACTTCGTTCCCAAGTCGGTGGGAACAGTTAGATATTCCCACTAATAACCAAGATGATAGGGTTCATTTGACTCAAGAAGTGATAAGCTTTCCAGTTTTTACACAGGGTATCTTTGCATGCCTGTTTTTCTGGGTATATATTTAGTTTTACACCACAATTGACTCTACTGCTCTTCCAGGGATAGGTGACCACTTACATAAATGCATGCAGTGACTGAGTAGGTTATCCAATATTACTAAAATAACAATAATAATAATTATAATAATAATTTATGCCCATAAGCAACACCTGGCAGTGGCTCTCATGGCTTCTGATCTTAACTGATTGGGAGTGCTACCATGTACAGGTTTTGTCTCGGTGCAATAAATGGGCTACATCAAATATCTTGTCCAGTACCACAGATTTGCTTGCCAGTTGTTTGACCTTAACAGGTTGAGCATGTTCCTTTTGGGCTGGCACTCAGTGCATCTCTGATCATGGATGGGAGTAGTGGGGGAGCATCACGGCTAGGTGTTTGGAGGGAAGTTTGTGGTTGATATCTTCATACTAGGATACTAGGATGGATTGATCAAACATAAGCTTCTCTCATCCAGGGACCATTTTAGCGGGATGGGCTACCCGACCCGGAGGTACTCCTAATAGGGCCTCACCTGCAAGGCCATGCGTTGTTTTCTTTTAGTTACACCATATCACGCACATTTAGCTGGGATGCATATGCCTGGTGTACCCTTATCAGACTGGTTGTCATGATGGGCACATTGGACTTCGTATATTTGTAACCCAGCGTCACTTTGATGACGTGTTGCTCCTCTCACTCAATAATAGTTATAATTTATTTTGACAGGTTAGCTTCTTCAGCACAAATAGGTGGCTGTTATCAATGAAAGACCTGTTTCCTAAAGAAAAAATTGGATTCAAAAACTAAATGTATGCTAAAATTGCAGTTAGTTAAGACTTCAAGTTAAAAATCAAGACTAATACTAGTAGTTTTCTTCTTAAAAAATTACAGGGAGTGTTCCATTTCCAGGTCATCAGGAAGCTTGTTAAAAATTAAAGCTCCTTGATACGAAAAGAGTTTTTTTCCACACTCGGTCTTAACCTTAAGTAAGGTAACGTTGGTGTTGTTTCCTCGCGTATTTCTAGAGTGCGATAATCTTGTGAACCATTATGAAGGGCTGCAGGTGCAATGTTATGTAAGCATTTAAACACTTCATGGATACATCTGCGATTCCTAATGTCGTTAACACTTGGCCAGTTAAGTGGACTATTAGATCCAGTTACAATCTTTTTGGCTCGATTCTGGATATCTTCTGTAAACTACTATTTAACTTGAGCAGTTCTTTAAGATATGACGGTAAGTCTCCACGAACCCTTTTGTATACAAGCACACATCATGTTACTTTAGTTTCTTCATAAAAAGGAAGCCGTTTAAGACGATTAAACAGTAGAACAGAGGGAGACGTAGTGTCAGCTTTTAAAATCACTTGTGCAGCTCTCTTTTGTAGCTGTAGTACCCTACCAAGACTATCTTTGTTACACATAGTCACGATGACATTTACATCTTTATTATACATTATTCTTATGACATTATTATACATTATTCTTTGCTTGAGTAGCAGTATACTCCTAATCTTCCTTAAAATTCCAATACGTTGGGATAATTGTTCGCATACATTATCTACATGCCGTGAGAAAGATAACTCATCATCAATTTCTAGCCGTAATAATTTTACACTAGAAATATTGGTTAACTTAGTATTCCCGATAAAAACTTCAGGTGCATAATCTATCTTACTGGATAAACGCTTTCCCGTAATAATCAAAACCTTGGTCTTCTTTTCATTTAATGGTAACTTGTTAGCGAAAGCCCAGACGAACACTTCAGACATAGCCTTGTTCAATGAGCCCTGCAGAAATGACATATTTCTATAATATGCAAACGAGGTGATTGTTGTATCGTCCGCATACAAATCAATCTTACATGAGCTGACATGTAGCGGCATGTCGCTTATGAAAACAATAAATAGCAAAGGGCCTAAGATACTGCCTTGAGGAACTCCGTGCCTGACAGTTGCTATATCAGACTTCGTTCCAGCAAAAGTCACCAATTGACGCCGCTCCGATAGATAGGACTTAAACCACTCCAGCGACAATCCAGTAACACCATAAGCATTCAAACTTATCAAGTAGAATAGCATGATCAATCATGTCAAATGCTTTACAATAATCAATAAGAACTAAGCCACCAACTTTATCATCATCAAGGTTAAATAACAGTTCATCAATAATCCGTATCAGGGCAGTCTCAGTACTATGGCCTTTTCGAAATCCGGATTGGAGAAGGATAAATCAATTGATTATCAATCAGGTAGTTATACAGAGCAACATAGATATGCTGTTCAATTACTTTAGACAATATGGGCAGAACCGAAATGGGACGATAGTTAGATACAACGTCAAGGTCCCCTGCGATTCATAATGTCGTTAACATTTAGCCAGTTAACTGGACTATTAGATCCAGTTACAATCTTTTTGGCTCGATTCTGGATATCTTCAAACTTTTGTTTATGCGAGTCCGATAAGTTGAGTAAGACATTATTGCAATATAGCATCACTGGCAAAACCATGACCTTATACATTTTTTTCAGCTGTAAAAAGACCAATATTCTGTATTATCCTAGATAACATTGATACACTTGATGAAACCTTCTTCAATGTCTTATTCAAATATTCACGAACAGTCAAGTTTTTGCCCTTATATACACCAAGATATTCGTAGCCATTTGATTCCGTTGTTTGAGTGCCATTAATTTTGAGATCCAATTTTGATGATCTTGAGGTTTTACGGTGCGTACCAAACAACACACATTCCGTCTTCTATTTTTTCAGGTTAACTACTAAATTATTAGCAGAAAACCAATCTCCCACCAATTCTAGAATAATATATTAGGGTATCATCAGCGTATAAAATGATTTGACTGCACTTAAGATGGAGCTCCACATCATTTTTTAAAAGAAGGAACAATAGTGGGCCCAGGACCGAGCCCTGGGGAACACCACAGTAAACTGGGCGGGCATCCGACATAACGCCATCAAATAATACAATATCTTTTCTATCAAATAGATAGCTCTCAAACCAATTAAGCTCTTTGTTTCTGATACCATAGATAGATAATTTAGATAAAAGGCGTGCATGGTCGACCATATCAAAGGTCTTACGCAGGTCAACAAATACTGCACCTGTCATCTGGCCTTTGTCCATATTTCGTCGTAGATCACCAGAAAATAAAGTAACTGTATGTTCCGTGCTTGAATGTTTTCAAAATCCAAATTGACTTTGTGAAAGAAGGTTATTATCCTCTAGATAATTATATAGTTGTCCATGGATCACATATTCAAACACTTTCGACAAAACTGGCAAAAGGGAAATTGGCCTATAATTATCCATTAATGACATCTCATCGGCTTTATAAATTGGGACGATTTTGGACAGTTTTTCTGATGTGGGAAAGAGAGAGCTTTGTAGACATCGGCTTACAAGATCTGATAGGGGATCGGCAATCAAATCAATGCCGTCACTTAAAAGCGATGTTGGTATCTCATCGTGGCCCTGAGCATTTGAATAGGCTAGTCGTTTCACGATAGTTCGGATTTGCATACTATTTGTTCTGTGAAATAAAAAAGCACAATTTGCTGGATTCAGGTTAATTGCAAGCATCGAATGGTCATGATGTTTCCAAATTGGCTTAATCAACGTAAGCAATTTATCTTGCAAATTTTTACCAATATTGGCGAAATAACTGGCGAATCGATCAGCAATCACTTTCTTGTCAGACACAGTTTCACCGTATATAACGAAAACTTTACTACGAGAATCTTTTCTTTCTTTGATGAGAAAACATTTCTTTATTTGATTCCAAAAAGTTTTTAGGGAATTGATGTTCTCTCTAAGAGTAGATCTCATAAAGTTAGACTTACTTGATCGAATTGAACTTGAAACAGCATTTCTAAGCCGGCGATAAATGGGACAATCCATTTCCTTCCCTGATTTTCTTGCTTTTCCGAGCCAGTAGTCCCGTTCGTGTAATTTTGATCTAATTTCTGTTGTTAGCCATGGAGTATTGCAACCACGTACTTTTTGTTCGGTAAAAGGAGCATGTCTGTCCGCATGGCTGTTTTTAAAATTGATTTGAAAATATTTCATGCTTTGTTAAGATCTTGTTGCCGGAATACATCTTCCCAAGTTTGTTGATCAAGGTCATTACGAAATGCTGCCGCGTTATACCTGGAAAAATTTCTTTTTCGTATCGTCCTAGGTTGAAATTTGCGGTTATTTTTCTTCATGGCTACACCAACGAGGTCATGATCACTAATTGAATTTGCGTACGTGTATGTCATGCTATTCGAAATGTTTTGCGCATGAGTAGTTGCTATTATATCAATTAATGTTTTTGATTCTTTAGTAATCTTGGTCGGTGCTTTAATGAGCTGCTTTAAGCCATTTATTTGTATAATACACTTTATTTCATCGTTGGTCTCACGTAAATAGTCAACGTTTAAATCGCCAAGTAAGATTGTCTCTTTGTTCTCGCAAACAGCGGTATTTAGCGTATCTTTAAAGATAATTTCAAAATCTGGATGCAAATAGCGTGACGAATTGTGTGGTCGATATAAAATGCAAATCAGGAGAGGCCTTGAATTTCTGATGAATATTTCCAACCAAATAGCTTCAATGCCTTCTTTTCCTAAAACAGTACGTCTCTGCCTATTAAAATCTTCTCGAATAACTAAGGTCTTCTCGTTAACGCTTGTACAGGATGAAGAGAGCAATATCTCCCGACCAAGTTATAGCTTGTCTTTCAAACATTTTAAATGACATAATCTCTTACATTGAGAACAGCATTCAGAGCTTTGGGTCCTTCTTATCGTCTTAGAACAGATAAAACATTTAGGACTTGGGCCAGGACAAACTTCAACATCTCCAGCCAAGATTAATAGTATGTGTAATCCAGAATGCGAGCTACGGCCAAGAGTTATTCCTCTATCCTGTTTATAAGTCCATAGAAATGGTATTATACGTGAATTACCAACATCTTTTGCTTCATAATCGCAAACCAAGAAACATACTGAGTTAGCAACAGCAAACATGTGCTTTTTAACGTTTAAAAAAATAAATATAAACAGAGCGATGTTCAGAGCAGCCGCCATACTGTCAACGCAATGTTTACACCCAAAGTGTGGAGGTTTAGATTTAGATGGATAGATTAGATTTTGATTCTTACTGTTGCTGGAAGAGGACAAATCTATTTAACTTTTCCTGATTTTGTATGGGAAAGGTTGGCTTTTGTTTCGTTCGCAAGACAACAATAATGAATTTTGCTGTAGTACTTGGCTTGGACCCAAACGTTCTCCCTCAACTCCAACTCACACAGTGGCTTCAAACATATTTCACATTGATTCACATGAATGATTTGATTACTGTACAAGTAAAACAATAGTAACCAAGCTGTAACTAGAAGCTATACCAAAAACGTGAAAAACATATTAAACAACTTCATATTAATTATGTGATTGTGGTAGCTTGGTAATTATGTTCTTAATACGCACGGTCTCACGCTTTTCTCTCAGAAAAACTTTCTGAGTCCCTGACGGGAATCGAACCCGTAACCTTCTGATCACCGGTGAGATGCTCCAAACATTGAGCGATACCATCTATACGAACCAGTACAGAAATTTAACCTTCGCTTCGCAGTACAGAAATTTAACCAATGCATGTATTCAACCTTGATAAGAGTACAGAACCCATCTTCTCTGATCAGCAACATCTAGCAGTAAATTGGGTTAGCATGGTTCATTCAGTAATTGATCCCGACAAAAGAGTTAGTTAAAGTTCATTTTCGTCAAAAGCTCATCGTCATTGATAGTCAGGAAATTGTTGAATTTGCTCGACAAATACAGTAATTTAAATAAAACCTCGAATACATACACTTGGTACACCCGAAATCCGAAAACCAAAGACAAGACGAATACAGAAACGGTAATATCTCCTCTTTATTGTTAAGTCACTGCCAAACTGCTAAAGTTACATCATGTTATCGGCAACTTTTTCAGGCTTACTTTAGTTACATTTCTTCAAAGAGGTGACTGGCACTAGTCTTCGCTCGGGTAAAAATCATCGAATTTCTGCTGATTTTCAGTTACTCTGGCCACGTTTATAGTTCTCTACTATCGAAAGATACATTTTATAGCTAAAAATGTGATGGTTAACTGGTTGTCGTTGAAATCACAACCACTAAGAGCGTAGGTCCTTCGAATATAGCCGCCGTGAAATTTTCAACTTCACTACCGGCTTCAATTTTCGCTGAACGAGAGGCTGGAGTTGCTCTATCCAGTCTTATTTAGAGACAGTGGTCGCCGCGGGTGGGTCCGGTTACGGTGCATTGCGTTTGAAGTGTCTTTATTTCTACTGGATTGTCTGGATTACCCTATCAACTAGCTAAGCTCAGCTATTCCTCCTAGAAGTCGAGGAAGGGCCGGTGGGGCACTAGAAGGGAGAGCAGACTGTGCTACCGAACCCCGTCGGGGGAAACTGCCCAAGTTGGGGAAAAATTAATACGTTGGGGAATAGTCACTGATGAAAACACATCTATTTTAGTAGAAACTATGAGTCATTGTTATTGATTTAATCAAGAAAGATAATAGACTCATCTCTTCTTGTCAAAAACCTAAAAATAAACAGTGGTTCTAGTTAGTTGTTGGATTCTTTCTTACTAAGAATAACATGTTTTCGACCTTCAAAGAAGGAAATCGTGAACAGGGTGTGTTCCTGGTCGATTTTGCTTAGGCCCCCGTCGGGGACGTTATCTCTCTGTGTTGAGAAACTCTTAGCCCCACCCATGTGAGAGCCACCGGTGTTACGAGACCAAGTAACCAGAGCATTCGGAGGGAACCTGAAGTGCTTATTAGAGTCAAACTGGACAAACTGGCCAACAATCGTCTTACATGTGACTAGGGTCACTTTAATCATATAACTGCACTACCAACGTGCCACCAGCACCCGAATTTGAAAATTTCTCCCTCTCTGCAGCGGCTAAAAGGATATATACTGTAACGGAAAGTAGGCTTTCCTTCATGTTTGCACCTGGCTCCCCGATTTGACATCAAGCTAACCACGCGCTCGTCCATGCTAAACAGCTGTAAACGAGTATAAATGGATGAAGTCAATTAATATTAAGAAAATCCCTCATGAAATATAAATTTAAAAGCAAAGAGATTGAATTTCACAAAATACATTGAAATAATTTAGGTACTTTAGCACTGGTTTATTTCTCACCCAGTTTGACTGTCTCTGTTTAATGTCAGGGAACTAAACTTTGATGAGTCACTCAGTGATATTGAAACATAGTAACTCTCAAGAGGAAGGTTATATAACTTATATTGAGCTCATGTTAATTTCATAATACGTAACTCCGATCGATGAAAGTACGTTTCGGCGAATGATTGTAGTTCGTTGCTTTTCGAGCTGAAGAAAATTAACAGATTCCCTCTTTGATTGATTTGGTGCATTCGTTATCGCTCTTGTGTGACGTTTAAGCGGGCCGTTGCGAAGAAAATCAACAAAGGTGAGTGTGTGTGGGGGGTAGGGAGGGGGGCGGGAGGGGGAGGGGGGAGGGGGGAGGGTCAAGCAAAGATTTACAAGATTTTCCAATTTATTTTCTATTTAGCCGCCAATATTTCCCATTTATTGTACAACTAGAGGGGGTTTGGGGGTCACCATCCCCACCTTTTTTCTGATCGATCTTGTGGCCTGTGTGTCCTGTTAGCGGCACTTTTTTTTGCACTCATTCACCAAAGCCACTTAGATCTGCTGTACTCTAAATTATCAAAATCGCCTCGATGCTTTGAGACCTCACTCTGACTCCCGCCCTTCAAAATTCCTGGTTTCACCCCATAGGACCACAAGGTTTCTGTTTTTAAAATGTCTGAAACTGGAAACTGCTGTGGAACGGTCTTTCAACGGCAATGTCGTATTCCGTCAACAGAAAGGTCTTTCCCCTTTTGAAACACTTTAATAAATTTTACTTCCGTTAACATTTAGTTGTCAAATCAGTTGTTTTGTATTTTAGCTGAATTTTAGTCTGAATTTAATCACCAATAAATATGAGGGGTGTTACACCCCTACGCCCTCCTCTTCCGACAACTGGTACTGATTAAAAAGGTCTCAAAACAAACCGGTCAAAGAGTCAGCCAATCAGGCACAGACCGGAATTATCAAGGTTTCCAGACATGCGCATTTTCTGAATAGATTTCTATTAAGCTTTGCCCAATGTTTAGCATCTGTTGTTTAGGTGTGGCAATCTTGTTGTGCAGTTGGAGGAAATTTTATTGTAGCAGACCATGGAGATCAATTTTGCTGGAAAAACTGCATTGGTCACTGGCGCTGGAAAAGGTTTGTCAATTACTGTCGTCTGCCACATTAGTTATCAGTAGGACGTTTAATTCTTTCTCAGCTGCGTACCGTGCACTATACGGTTGCATTGAAGTATTAAATGAATTTTACTTGCCCTGTCTTCAACACGATAGCAGTAATATTTTTCTGTATAGTCAGTGGTCTTGAAATCATCGTCATGAAGCATTTAGGTTTACACTGAGCTTTAACATGTGGAAAATTAAGCGGTAACAAATCTGAAGAAAATGAAAAGCTTCAAGGAACTGAAGATTAACTACGCAATCGTCTTGGTGGTAATTAGAATTTTATGTTCAAATGTGTATTTGAAAATGTCAGGCAACTATAGATACTCAAGAGGGATGCCACGATTAGTCCTGTGCTGTTGGTCGATCTTTGCCCAGTCGGGGTTAAAGTAAACAATATAGCTACGCCTATAGCAACGTGTTATCACAATAGAATTTTTCATTCAGACCAAAGAAAATGATTTGTAGAGCCTGAGTACTTTCAGCGTCGACCAGGTTCTGCACAATATATTATCAAGAGCATGTCCACGGTTTCACCGCCACAAAGGTATATATAACATTGAACGATTTCAGTTGTTTAATTATTAAAAAGCTAATGGCCTTGCTTAGAAGGCCTTCAGAGGTGCGAATATAACATCCCACTTGTTCCAACTTGAACATCATTACAACTTCAGAGATGTATTGTTCTGTTCAAATGGGGAGAGTTGAGTTTCCTCGTAAAATAGCATCGCTGAACTAAGTCGCTCGTAATTTTCAACGTCGTCATAGCTCTGCTAAGCAAGTAAAGAGGAGCATGTCCTCGGTTACCCGGCGACAAAGGTACTTTGACGAGAAGGGCTCCAGAGCTGCGAAAACGTCTGCGGAAGCATCCCACTGTTCGTTGTAACGTCATTGATGTATTGTTTGGTTCAAATACTGACTTAGTCTTCAGCTTCGCTCTACTTTACTTGCTTCTACTCGCAAATATTATGGAACTTGAAGAACATGCAACGGAGATATTTAGAGGTTTAGTCAAGAAAATAAACGGCATTTATCAAATAACGTTTCAGTCTCGTCATGATCTCAGTCTCGAGCGAAAATTGTATACCGTTTCCCTTCATTGAAAAGAAGACGGTGGTCATTAGAGCTGTTCATGAGTTTAGTAACGACTTTCCAAATGTCAAGAAGGATTGAGCCTAAAGTGAACTTCAGTAGCGTCATTTAAAAAACCGTCGATGGAACACTCGTCTGAGGGAGCAAAATTTGATCAGGCAAGTGGACTTTTCGTCTGGGTAAAAGAAACAGTTCATCAGCACAAATCTAGACTGTCAAAACTGACATAGCGCGTCCGGATATTTAAATCATTCGAACACAGATGTGACTCGTAAGCGGATACTTTTCCACTAGGGAAGTATGGAAGGAAACTCCAAACTGTAACTGTAGAAAGCAATTTGGTTTGTACTGTTTAACCTTGGCGAAATCCGCAGTTGTGTTACCATGCTAAAGGAGTTCAATAATGCACTGAATTACCATGACGTAAATGAGGCAGCTTCTTGATGGTGATTGGTCAAAGACTTCGACATTGCCGTGTTCTAATCCCATTATGTTGTTATCTGAAGTCATTAACTATGGTAAATGAAGCGATATCATACATGTGCGGATCACCCCACCACCAAGTAGTCCACCTTGAGGGAGACAACCTGCTTGCCAGTCAGAGTTTTCTGAGTGCAGATAGCAAGCTAATTAGTTGATTGCTACTTGAAAGTGCTTTATAAACTATTAGTTAATTTGGCTTTTTAGAAATCAGCAATATTAAGGCCTCAGTATTACCATCTCAAGGTTTTTTTGCTGGTAACTCTGTCTTCCAGCAAATTCCGTCTTCCAGATAGATGTAATTGAAGATCCAGTCCAATCTTGATCCAACAATTCTTTATTATTATAAGTTCCTTATTGGTTAACGTTTTCATGTTTAGTGTTCTGGACAAAGGACATGTTGAACAAAAGAACAAGTAAAAGAATAAAGTGAAAATGAGAGGACAAAGAACAAAGGGATACAAATTTATCCAATAAAGTGCTAATTGAATTTTTAAAATTTCATATTTAATAAAACATAATTTCCTGTAATAAGGTATCCAGCCATACCTTTCCCAGCTGTCTTGTTAGAAGGATTTACCTAGGGATGCATATTAGATGCTTTTGGATGTAGTAATAGATATTTTTAACATTAAATGCATATAATTTTTAGGTATTGTTCCACTTGACAATTTAAAATAGCATCTGAGTCCCCAAGATAGTACCCTTTTCCTTTTTTGTAATTTGGCTAAATTTAGGGTAAATGACCATAAAAAGATATAGCTAAAAGGTCTAGATATAGTTGGGGGCTGAAGCAACTCTTGGATAAATTTAGGTGCTGAGCATCTCCTGAGATTTTCAAAACAAAAATGACAGGACAAAACTTCCTAAGCTTGGTCAATTGATCTATGTTGGTCTTAAAGTGGTATTACAATGTTCAAAGTTTTTGCAGGTTGTGGATTGAGAAACTGACTGAGGACTGCAGTTGTGGACTGTTGCATAAGGCCACTCAAGAAGACAGCTCCTTGCAACAGGAAGTCTAATTAAGGGACCAAAGTAGGCAAAATATTAAATGTAGGTATGAGTTATATAGCTATTGGTTTAAAGCATTGTGCCATTAGCTATATGACCCCAGCCTTGGCCTAGCCAGCAGATGAAATTTGAATCATTTTGGATGCTGCAAATGCATTTTTTAGCCAATCTAGGTATTCCATTTGTCAAAATTTTCTAAGGGATCATACCCTTAAGGCCTTGTAGAAAAGCTTGGACCCATGGCAAAGTTTTCATTATCATTTCTGGATTGGGAAACCTGTGCAAACCTGAAAGTCGGCACCTATGTTATGACTGCAATTTAAAGTCTTAAAGAATGATATGAACAAAAAGGATAATGTTAAGGAAACAATCACAGTTTTTTTTGGTGTTTAGTAAATACTGTATAGGTCTATAAATTGTATGGTAACATGAAAGTATTCATTGATCAATGCATGGGCACCAACAAAGAGTGTTCACTTAGTCAAAGGATGGCTTTCGTAACAATTCCTTTATTCTCTGGCACACACACAAAAAAAAACAAAACAAAAAGGCAAATACTATCTGGTGTATTGGAATTAACAAGCTATATTTTAAACCAGAACTTCCAGTATGTGACAGTAAAAGTTTTAATTCCCAGACAGATTCATTCACAAATGATTCTGTAGCCATGTTGTCAGATACTTTCTTCATATTTATTTTTATAATCATGTGTGCAAAATGATGCTTGAATCACTAAATGTTGAAAGCCAATGCATGCTCATTAAGGGATATACCTAGTTCTTTCCTCAAATTGATGCTGCAGGCCAGTAACCACTTTTGTGTCCTTTGATGTCATCAACAAAGAACTGTAAGAAGTGTAGCTGCATGGCAATTATCTAGACAAGTAGACAACGCACCATTTAGAGGACAAGCAGGAATGTATCTTTGTTGATTTCCTTCATGGCTAATGAATACCCTTCAAGGGTCAACTTGCAATTGCTTGTATTCAGTGCAAATGCAAAATATGTTAAGTCTGGGGCTCAGAAATCATTTTCTGAGTATAGGGCTTGACAATCATTCACCTGTCTGAAGATATATCCAAGCTCTCACATTTCTAAAACATAAAACCGCATGTAAAATATGCTTACACCAATTATGTCACAAGCATTGTTCCACACCATTGTACTGCAGATGGCCTTGGTGGTGTGATCTTTGACCATCTCATGCACAAGAGAGAACTTGCTCTTATGAGTTCAGCTGTATGTGTGCACCATCCAGAGTTTGTCATTCTTTTGCTTGCTGATGAGTGTTCTATAAATGTATTGTTTTGAGCTTATGCTATTAGATTGTTCAAGTTCACAGATGAAGTGTTAATGAGGTTGCACTTGGGATCGATGAGATTTTATAAGCCTCACTGAATCTGAAAAATCATTTTGAATTCACAAAATTCCCTAATGACCACTGCTTCTGTCTTTTACTCATTAAGGGGCATGGCCTTGAAAAGTTAAATCATCTGGCATTAGCCAGAGTAAAATACTAAAATACACCCTTGCCCCTTAATGGGTTAATTAATGAAGGGTGAAAAGTGCAGTAGAGAGAACAGAGTAGAAGGTATATGTTCTTTGAAGACTGTTGATTTTCAAATTCTACTAATTAACAATGTTCTGCAGAAAACAGCTTATGGTAATAAACCACATGTTAACGAACAATGTCAAAATTATTGTCTTGAATTCCATTGAGAAACTAAGATAACCTTGGCAGAATGAGTAAAAAGAATGAATTTGAGTCAGTAGATGGATGATTTTTATGAGGGCCATTTATAGCTGACAAAATAAAGCAAGGAGAAAAATAAGCTGAAGCTACATATTAAGAGACAAGTAGAGCATTTATGCAAGGATATAAAGTGCAAGTGATGAATTTTGCCAAATAGGAATTTTTTGACTTTAACTCGTAGAGACTTATTTGATGGTGAACAAACTGATGGTGAACCATTACTGAGTGAAAATCAGCTGCCTTAAATATAAGTTATATAAAAAATTGTTCTTTTATACAAGCATTTCTCAACTGCAGTTAGGTGCATCTTGCTTTGGTCTCATGCATTTCAAGATAGACCACTTTCCCAGTAGAAGTGGAAACAAGACTTATCTTCTCTCATAATGGTGGGCTGTTATCCTAGCCAAGTACATACCTATTTTATAACAAGAGTCGCCAGCTGTATATGACGTCCAACATGGCCCGTTGTAACTTTTACTTTTAAATAGCACAGCGATTGTCAGTCAGCACTAGTGATCCTGATAAACAACAAAGGATATGGCGTACCATTTTCAACCAACATAGCCTTGGCTTTGTGTGAGTTGGCCATAGTTATCATTTGCAGTCGTCATTACTGAAATGTTTAGTATCAATTTTTATAATGAATTTCCATTTTTTCATCAACAGTCCATGTTTTTATTGTGAAGTGAGGCAACATTTAGAAGCCTTAACTTGGCATGAAATGTAATTCTCTTTATTTGGGCTCTATGAAAGCAGCCTTACCAGCATGGTTATTGAAAATCTTTCAGGAATGGGACGTGAAACTGTCAAGCTCTTAGCAAAATGTGGAGCAAATGTTATTGCCCTGACCAGAAGCCAAAGTGATCTTGATTCCTTGAAAAAAGAGGTAAGTATAATGTTGCTCTAGTAATGATTGTGAGTAAAATTAAGCGTGCTAGAAGGGAAAGTAAGGGTGGGTAGGAAAAACAAAGTGGAGGGGGGGGGGAATGAAGTTGGGAACATGGGTGTTTCCATGCGGTTATTGAGTGAGGGACAAAGTTGAAAAGTGGTTGTGGCACACAAGGTGCAGTACGAGTGTGGAAATTGGTTTTACAGTTTGATTCTTCTCTAATGGTTTGGTTAGGGGAGAGTAATCAGATCGGGAAAAATAAAAAATAAGACAGAAAACCATATTCAAGGCGACTGTAGTTGAAACCTTGTATTTCACGTACTTGTAATCATGACGAATGAGCTACATCACTTGCATATAGTATAAACGAAAAAAGCAGGGAACAGCCCCTCTCCAGAAAAGTTCTTGAACGTAAACTCATTGTCCTCTTTATAAATCTTATGTATTTGTTGATTTTAATGAGAACTGAACCCAGAACAAGTTGACAACTTCCAGCCCCTGCCCGCCCCTATATACCTTTCCCTAAATATGTTTGCTATTCGGCAGCAATAAAGCCATTAGAATGTGGAAAAATTTCTGGGGATATATTCAAGGATTTTTAAGATACTGTCAAAGCCGGTCTGTGATATTTGGTCCCGTCTTTTCGAAAAAGATACTGGCGAGTGCAGGTCAACGAAGTGCATGAAGATGTAGAACTTATGAAGGGAAGGAGTTAGTGAGAAATGGCGAGAAAAGGTAAGAAAGAAAATCGAGTGAGAAGCTAAAGATTAGAGTAAAACCAGGAGTAAGAAAATGATAGAGTAGTCGAGTAGTAAGGATATGATAGTGTGGTGAAGTTGTGATCAACCACTATTACAGTGAAGGGCGAAAAAGAAGTGAGAAGACGGCTCCCCTTGGATTTCTAAATTTAAAATTGAGCACCAGTTAATTTTTGGCTGGATCTGCCCCTGAGAAAGAAATGTAAATTTAGAGTAAAAGGAGGAGGAGGAGGCGACAGTGCGGTCAGGTTGTAATCAACTGCAACGTTTTCTGATTTGCATTTTAGATCCCCAGTATAAAAACCATTTGTGCTGATCTAATCAACCTCGAGGAAACTGTTAAAGCTGTTGAAGCCGCTGGCCACATTGATCTGCTGGTCAATAACGCAGCTCTGGTGGACGTCAGAAGTGCTATGGATGTTACAAAAGAAGTTATGGAAAAGTAGGTTTTGTAAACATTTTATAAAAGGTCGGTTTTCAAACGGAACCACTGAATCTAGGTAACCGTGTGGAGACTGTGACTGGAATATTAAGTATTTTATTTACTTGATAAGTTTTTGGAAAAAATCGTTGGAGTTTAGGATAAAATGTCACCAGAGGTAACACGTCAACATATTAGGATTAGGATTAGGATCCTAATCCAAACCATAGCATGAGGATGATTCTGCATCATAGGACCATTGACATCTCAGGATTATCTGAATCTTAGGTGAGAGGATATCAAGTAAATAAAATTCTTAATTTTCCACTCCCAGTCTCCACACGGTTACCTGGTCTCAGTTCCATTCTAGTGCAGCCCTTCGTAAAATAGTGCTACGTTGGCAGCTTTTCTGTGAAAGAGAACATGTTTTTATCTTCACTGTACGGTCCTACATATCTGGTTTCTTCGTGCTTTTCCCAATTCTCTCACGTGTCCATTATTCAATGGACCATGCCAAATATGTATATTCTTACAAGATTACTTGTAGAATATAAGCATATAACTGATTTTTCTCGCTAATCACCTTTCATCTTTCTGGAAGCGACCCTTTAGCAGTATACCGCTGACAACTTCGTTCATGTTTCCCAAGTTTTAATTTTTTCGTGTCAATTCTCATAGGTCAATGTTGGTCAATGTCATTGCCCCTTTGCGGCTCTGTCAGGTAAGTGACAATGATTGAAAGATGGGTTGCTAGTAATTAAAATGCAACTGAGACGAAAAATACCAAACATTTAATGATGAAGTTGTATAAAAATACAGTCGAAGTAAGGAAGTCTAGCGTTCATGGTATTTGAATAACTCGTCTTACTACAGGAACTTGGAGAGATGCTTTTTAAGAGCTGGTTTTACGGGCGATTCTACTTGCGATTTTTCTCATCCTGAGGCATGCGATTGAGAAACAACTCACCAAAATTTTGTACCGTTTAGCTTTGCACAAGTCATCCGCAAGTCAATCCACTCGATTGCATGTCCCAGGAGGCTAAAAATCGCCACAAAATTCTCTCTCGTGAGCAGACCTTTATACATCGTTCAACACTACCGGCTCAGCACAAAATTTTTACATCAATTTCGTGATTAGCTGTTTCTTGTTTAAAATCTCGACGGCCCCACGAAGTTCTTTTCAGTACTGTGGTTTACTCTTCCGTTCTTATACTTTTGGCTATTAACTTGCTCATATCATCAGTCACATAAAACAAAACTGCGTCCACTTCTCGTGTCATTAGTTATGCGCCATCTGGTTTGTTTTCTACCCCATTCTGCTCATAGCCAAGCTAGTTGGTCTATTCATGCAATGTCCCCGACATCGTAGCGATGGCGGATTCCCCTTATTAACTATTGGCGGCTTTTTCATTTTCATGCAAACGTTGAATTCTCAAAGCGAATGGAAAAACAATTGCTTAGACTAACATTGAAAACAAGATCTCGAAAAAAAGCGCCGTACCAATAGGGGGGCCACTTGGCCGCTTTCCCCAGGAGCACAATTTTAAGATTTGATTTCTTTGACCTTTGTTTTAGATTCAAAAATATTTTGCGAAAATTCAATGAAAACTAAATAAATCAAAGTCTTGGTTTCTCATCGTTAATTGTCGACTTTGCACCTGTCAAAGCTCAGAATCACTTTAAAATTTTCAATTAGAAGTGCTGTACATTTATTGTAATATAAGGAGCCTGGGTGCATTAGAAGGAGTCGGGGGGGGGCGTTTTCAACAGAATTTGCCCCAGGCGAATTACTACCCAGGTACGACTCTGTTCGAAGAACATTCTTGTGGTTGTGTTGAGCAGATTTATAAGGGGAAACGGCCATTAACAGCTGATTATCTGTTCTCCCATTCTTGCCGGAGGAAATTCATTTGGCAGTAAATTTAGATAAATCAGGTCATTCTTTCCATCTTCCAACATATTCTCGATAATTGGATGTTGTGGTTTGTAGTTGTAGTTGTTGTAGTAGTGGTGGTGGTGGTGGTGATTACAGTTAAATCTGAGGTAAGGAAACGTGTAAGCTGAAAGGTCGGATAAAACCACGAGAGATAAAAAGGGACGAAAAAGGCAAAGAACTTCATGACAGACGGTTACGGAGAAGCGAACAAGACGGTTAGAGAAGAGTCATCGAGGAAGACGGGGGGGAAACAAAGAATCAATAAAATGAACATGCGTAGAAATTATAGAAAACTGTTCACTAAAAATAGTGATTGCTTGTTAACCGAGTGCGAGGTCTGTAGAGGGAATTACTTGCCTGAGGTTTAGCGGCTCATGTTTACATTGTTTTTACCCTATTACTTTGTGTTTTTTGTCGAGTTTTTTTCCCCATCTGTTTATCTAGTTTTCAGCTTAAAATTATCGTTGAAGATTTAACTACTGTTTGTTAGTTTGCTTTTGTAAAATGTTTTGTAAGAAATTGTTTGTTGGTGTTCAAATCAACTCGGAAATTTTCCCGCCAAAACTAGCCGGTCGGTACGAAAAACTCACTGCAAAGGTAGGCAGCCAGTCAGCATACGTCATTTCGCGTATTGATCGGATAGCAAGCTCAACAATATAATTACGTAAATTAATCGATATTGAGAATTTTGATGTGTTTGTTTGATTTTATTTTGTTTGTTGGTCCAGGTAGTTGCTGGTAAAATCATCAAGAAAGGTTCTGGTGGAGCGATCGTAAATGTTTCATCCATCGTCTCACGTATGACGCAAGCGTGTCGTTTTCCTTATGGCAAGTTTTCTCCAAGTTTTCACAGTTTAAACTTAATAAATTGGGGATTGGGCAATTATATCACGAGAAATAAAATGCGACTCTGGTAATACACGCTAGTCTTACACTAGATGCGATATGCTCGTTTAAGCAGTACGAAAATAACGTTTCAGTGTTGTGCAAGCCTTTCTTTTAACTGAAGACGTGGCTTATTCTGGAACGAGTTTTCGAGCTGTTGTTAATAGTGTGAGGCGGTTAATCGATTAACCAGACGAGATGGGTTATTTTTGGTTTCTCTTCACGTCGGAAAACCTAAAAACAAATTCAGCATTTATCGAATTGGATTTTATCGGCTTTGCATTCAACGCGAATTCTGATTCAACTCGAGTAGCACTGTCGGATGATGGGTGAGATCATTCGAAGTCAGGTTGATGTTTTGGATATCAGGATCAAAAGCATTTGCATTAAATACAATGAATATTAGATTTTGACGTATATATGATAAGGGTTTAAGTGATCGATTATGACTTCTACAATATTGGTTCATAAACTAAACACGCTTATTAATATAATTTTTTCTTTTTCCCTTTTTTTTATGATCCACTGTAAATTGGTTAATAGAAGATCGGTAATGTCGGTTTTATTCGGGGTTTTTCGTGACAACTTTCGGTTTGGGTTGTTTTTTGAAAACCGCCTCACCCTATTTGTTAATCTAAGTCGTGGCTTACCTTGAACGTGAAAAGAACTCACAAACAGATTTTGACGTTTTTCAAGCCCTCTTCTTGAACTGTTATTGAACATGCTTACGTTAAGTATATTGTGTAAATGACCGCATTGCTGCACGCCAAAGAGCACTTTAAGGTCTGGATGTTTTGGATTTTTTTATTTTTTTTTATTTTCTCTTTTGTTTTGGAGGGGAGGGGTAGGTTTAAATACTTTAATTTATTTTTTTGTTTTCTTATTTTGCGATCACTTAGGGTGGATTCAGACTTGTGAAAGCCGATCCCCAATATAACAAAATCGTGTATCGTATTTCATCCTGTTTCATTGCAATTGATCGTGATTAATCCCAAAGGAAAAAAAAGTGTTTCTTCCAGTAAATAGAATGTATTAAAACCAAATAATAGGATAAAATTCGACGCGAAGTATTTATAAAGACTGGTTTTCATAAATCGAAATTCGTCGGGATTCACGGTTTGCAATCAGTTAGGATTGGTTCCGGCTCACGTCGGAGTCGATCCAAATCGATTGGAAACCATGAACTCCGACGAATTTCGATGAGTTGCGATGTATGAAAACCAGCCTTTAATGTGGTATGAATGGGCGCACCATATTCTAAGACTGAGGGAAAAAATTGTGTTTTAGTTGTTTTCAATTTAGAAGTTTCTGTTTCTCCTCAATTTTTATAGCGTGTTCGAAAGCTGCTATGGAAAGTATCACCATTGCTCTTGCAGCAGAATTAGCTCCACACAAGGTATTGTTAGTGATAATACGACTTGCACCATTTTGTCTTTAACTTGCAGTAAGCTGGTAAACGACTTTGAATGTACTGTACTTCATACCATTTGCGATAAACAAACTAACAGGCGGGGAGCAATTGCAAAGGGTTCTCCCGCAGTTTAGCGGACCTATAGGGGTCATGTATTAACTAGAAGGGGCATTGTAGCTAAATGTCACTTAACCGCTAGGCGAAAAAATTGGTTATCACAATGTTGGACAAATTGGGAGGCAAAACAAACATGTCCAGGTGATAAATTCAAGGCCGCAGTCAAAGGCCAACTTACTTTTGTCGGAAACGGGTTAATGTCGACTACAAATCCACACTGGTGCAATGATTGAACTTCACTTCTTTCAACAACTTGCCTTCTCTCTCTTACATAAAATGTTTCTTGATCCTTTTTTAAAGTCGTAAAGAAGTAATTTTCCGCCGGAGGCTTCGCGTGGCTGTTCACGCGAACAAAGTGCTACCGGAAGTAAACAACATTTCTCACTCTTGCATCTCTTGTTTTTCCCTTTTTATTTTTTTGGAAAAAAAAGAAAGAATATAAAACAATTAACGCAAAATTAACAGGCGGAAGTAATACTCGGAGAAGCAGTTTTTCCTGCTATACAGTTAATAAAAAATAAACACGAAACAATTTCCTAAATATTAGTTGTTTGACGTCGAGTCTCTCAACCAGACAGAAAAGGGCCTGGATTAGAGCAATTTGGCTCCCAATTTCCTCAAAATGGCGCCGATCAATTTCAAGCCAATTTTCGGTGCTCATATCCCCTTTAGTTTTATATGATCTCTATAAGCGGACCCACCTCTCCGCTGGTCTTTCGCCATCGACTCAGCAAATTAGGATAGGAACTTTTGGCGCAAAATTTAAACAACATAGCTGAAATGTTCTCTCAACGGAACCTAAATTGCCGCTAGTTTATGAAGATATTTTGAAATTTAAAGACAAGAATACTTCGCGAGGATTACAGTTTAACCTACAAGCTCAAATCCACCATTTTCGCTGTTTCTTCATCAACATGTCTGGTATTATTTCCAGATCAAACTCTGACGTTAACCGTAACTAAATTAATCTAGATAATAAGAAACTAAACAGTTTTTATGGGTTAAACAATATTCACGAATGTGATAAAGTGTTTATCATCGCGAGGGAAGTTAAGTTAGTTTCATCTCCAATCATGCTAGAGTGTCGAGTGTGTTCGAAAATGCACCAGATCGTTTAGATACGAATGATCCCTGCTATTGATACATGAAATTTGATTTATAAATTGACTGCCTGTTTTATAAGTACCAATTACCAGGGGCGTTGGGAGTTGGAGTCTGGGGAAGCTGCCCCACCCTAATATTAACAGTGGGAGGACATTGATCCAATATTTGGTGCGTAGACGGCCCGGAAATACCACCCTTCATCACATGGAATGAGTAATCCGGGACTGTTTGTAGACGATGGAAATGTGAACGGAACCAAGGTTATTTTTGTGTGCCTAAAATGAAATCAACGCCCTTGTGCAGAATAGATTTTCATTCTCGCACTGCCTTGTTATCGTTAATGTGTTAAAGTACGGTAAGTGGGGTAGCAAGCTGATGGGCACACTGGTATGTATATAGGTAGAAAGGCTGAAAGACCGACAGGCAAGCACACCGCCAGAAAGTCACTGGCCGTTCTGCTAACCTATGACGAATATCTTTTATTATATGGCAGTGACAGCATGCTGTCCGAATACGGAAATCCTGCAGTTTGATTGGTCCATGAGCGGTCAGACATTTCCCGTAATGTCCGTTCGGTGGTGGATTTAAAAATCTTTGTTATTTCGAATAAAAATTACAATTCTTGACAAAATAGGAACTGAAAGTTATCATGAACAATCAGAAAAAGAAAAGTAACCATGGACAGTGAAGTTGGTGAAGAAATTCTATATCAAATTACAGAACTGCAAGTGGTTACATTGCGACTTCCCATACCTTTGCACTCGTGAATTGTATTCTAGTAAAGCCATATAATGAACTACTTAATGCCTTCGCTTGTTCGGTCCGTGATAGTGAAATATCGGTCCGATATTTCAATAGTATAGACTTCACGCTTGGTGAATATGTAATAAATACACGCTGGTAGGTATAGAAGAAGACAGAAAGACAGACTGGCAGGTAGAGAGAAAGGAAGTCAGGCAGAGATGGAGACGTACAGATAGGTAGGCAAGTAGAGAATCAAACTGGAAACTAAATTACGAACAGAAAGCCTTTCCCAGCATTCTTTATTTTAGCAAATTACGTTTCCCAACAATAATGCGGTACTTTCCTTTCCCAGATTCGTGTGAACAGCTTGCTACCTGGTGGGACAAAAACAAATCTTATGAAACCAATACTAGACACAAACCCAGATCTACTCAAGCCAGGCCTTGCTCGGATTCCGATGGAACGATTTGGAGGTAGGATTGAAATAAGACAAACCTATACCATTGATAAATTACTAGTCATCGTCAACATCATCATGATCATTATCATCATGATCATTATCATCATGATCATTATCATCATGATCATTATCATCATGATCATTATCATCATGATCATTATCATCATGATCATTATCATCATCACTATACACATACACATACTCACGTGTTGGTACTAACGTACTTGTATTCATGTGGTGGGGACGATGATGGGACAAGGAGAAGGACAATGACAACGATGATGATGATATTGACGGCACCAGGGCCGACAACAACAACAACAACAACAACAACAACAACGATGATATAAACAACTGCAGGGACGACGACAACAACAACAACAACAACGATGATATTAACAACTGCAGGGACGACGACAACCACGACGATGATGATATTAACCTCAGGGGCGACGACAGCAACAGCAACAACGATGTTTTAACAACAGGAACAACAACAGCAAGGATATTGGCAACAGCTGGGACGACAATACTAACAAGAACGATAATATTAATAACAGCAAGGATAACAGCGATTAGAACAGAATGGAAATAAATAGCAGATCAAAATTGGAACCTTAAAATACTGTCAAGCAAGGTATTTTATGTCACAGTTGACGAAGTGCTGTCCCATCACCTGGACAAATTCTTCTTGAGAAATTGTTCGTTACCAGCGAATTATTTAACCTGTGACGATATTTGGGATAATAAAAATAGCAATTTTGTTCTGAAGAGTCAAGTTCAACCTCGTAACCAGGGTCTTATCTGCGCTGCCGCTTCTCTACCGCTACGAAAAGACCCTGGTTGCGGCTGTTCACGTGCCCCCTAAAAACAAGGGGTTTTTGATTGACGTTTCAAAAATTCCTGAGGGAGGAGTGGCAAAAGGTAAATAAGGTATAGATGGTCAAAAGAAAAAATACAACACAAACAAACTCATAATGCGTTGTCAAATCTTAAGAAGTTTAAGGTGCTGGCTTGCGAAGGTCAAGCCGCTCTTTCGCACAATGCAATGTATCTTATTTCACCCTTGGTGGCGAAACTGCGGGAAAAAAGTGCCAAGAGAAACTTTCCCAGATCGTCAATGTCAACTCGGCGTGGACTATCATTTGAAAGACAATTATCGATGCGATCTCTGGTAAATAAATCGAATTTAAATAAAATAAAAATTCTGGTAAATAAAAATTCTTGTAGCAAGTAACTTCACAACATATTATTTCAGTAGAATATGAGTATAACTGAACTCGTAATTACTATATCACAAGTTGCCTTACTATTAATTCATTGGATAGAGAACGATCCATACCTTATGGCGAAGTTGTTGACAAGGAGGGAGACCAGTTCAGTTCTTCTCAAAAAAAGACTTCGAAGGTTAAAGCAATTTCAACAGCAAAAACATTATTTAAGTTCGGTTCCGAAAAGAAAATATAAACTAAGCCTATAAACAAAAATACGCGATGCTAATAGCGGTTCAAGTTGACAATAACTTCTATTTTTGTTAGTACGCTTTTAGGCTTTGTTTGCTTTTGGATATCTTAAAAAATGTTCAATAACAAGGGAGGTTTTAGATTTCGGCTACTAACTTGTCTTCGTTTTCAAAATATTTTTCCTTAAGTTTGCAAGTGTTTCCAAGCAGTGGCGTAACGAAACTACTTAGGGCCCTTAGGAGATTTTCGTTCGGGGGCCCCGTCACCCTCCTTGGTATAGACATATATTTCAAGACTTCAATCTCAATTGTTTTTTCAGATTCATCGGGGGCTCTTAGGAGTTGGTCTAACCCTGACCATAGTCCGTTACACTAGTGTTTCCAAGGTGTGATTAAACATGGAAGTCATTCCATTAAGGGAAAAATGCCCAGGTTTCCGGTTTCCCGATCCTACCTAGTTTTTGGCCGCCGAAATTGCCGACCGTAACCTTTTTATTGAATTTTGCAAGGAGCCTGGGTTTGAGTTGCAGCATAATTTGCACCTTGGAATAACCATGGTGGCCGATTCTGGAAGCGTGCTGAAAATAAGCTCGAATGATTATAAGTGTCACGCATGGATCCTAAAAAAAAGGAAACCCGACCTATCCTAAGTTTTTGCAACAAGACGTGGGAAAGCCAGGTTTTTGGGTTTTTTTGGCCTTAGGTAAATAAGTTTATACAGTTGTAGCGTTGCAACGTCTCCAGAGGTGTTATCGTGATAACTAGTAAATATATTTGCAAATTAGCATCCATTAACCAATTACAGGAAAGTTGAAGTTACAGGTGTGAAAAGCGAGGTAAAGAGACGGTAGGGGACAGAGATTAACGTTTTAGAGGTTCGATTCGCTATTTGTTCATTGTTCTTTCTTTGTTTCCCTTTCTTCTTTTACATTATCTTTTTTTCTTGATGTCCTGTACACAGGGCTCTGTCCCTTAAAGGATTAAGGGATTGTTATATGCAATCACCGGGGTGTTAAAGGAATATA
This sequence comes from Heliopora coerulea, assembly GCA_030142905.1. Lineage (NCBI taxonomy): Eukaryota > Metazoa > Cnidaria > Anthozoa > Scleralcyonacea > Helioporidae > Heliopora > Heliopora coerulea. The sequence goes on from JASJOG010000494.1 coordinate 73,512, forward strand.
TAAACCTGAGGGTGAAGCCCGAAGGTCGATATATCGCTTAAAGATCTCGGTCATGGTTTATAACCGACTTACATCATCGTTGATAAAGTTTCCATGGGAGTCTTCAACTGACCCAACGAACGTACAGAAAGGACGAAAATTTATCAGCAAGTACATTAGTGCCATAATTAGCTTGGAGAGTTATTTGTAAGCCTCCGAAGAAATAGAAACTTAGCCAACGATGATATACGAAGTGATAACGATGGTGATGATGACGATGGTGATGATGATGGTGATGATGATATGATAATCCTTGTCCACTTCCGTCTCTTTGCCTCAAATTTAAAATTATGCTTGGTCACTTTTGTCGATTTTCTATAGCTGAAAACCTTGAAAATAAACATGGCGTCGTATACGCGACTACATTCGCTATCTAAAGGGCCGTTTTACACGTGCGATTTTGCACGTTGCGATTGTCACCCTGGTGTATGGAACAGACACGTTGTCGTCTATGCAGCAAGATATCTGCTTATAATTCGCGGTAGTTTGTCCTTAACGCTCCCGTCAGTAAAACACATACTCCAAAGTGTCAATCGAAGGCGCAAATTCGCACTTGTAAACAACCCTTACGAGTTGAGAGGTGTTGCTCATAATCATTATTTTCATTTCTACCAGAACCGGAAGAAATGGCCCAAACCATTGTTTTCTTGTTGAGTGATAAATCCAGTTACATTACTGGTGCGGACGTTGTTGCAGATGGTGGATACATTATTAATTAATCTGCTGCGGATACCTTAAAACTGATCTTGTTGCTGTAGTTTTTTTTTTTTTGTTTTTTTTTCATTTTGTCTTTGGTAAATAAACGTTCTTCAAGCATACCTGAAATATTATCGTGTTACTTTCGTTGCATTTGTTTTGATTCGTTTTGTTTTTGTCCTGAATAAACATCTACTTGAGATATATATTTTGGAAATGTAGGAGCTTGGAGATATCTTGAATGATAGATGAACGTTTGTCAAGCTCTGTCCTCATAAACGATTTCCGAGCCCCAGACGGGGGTCAAACTTGCACCTTAGCTCACCATCTGAGTCTTCGTAGCTTAAATGGTTAGAGCGTCTTACCGGTCATCCGAAGGTTGCCGGTTCGATTGCCGTCAGGGACTAAGAAATCGATTTTTTGAGGAACAGAGCTTGACGAATGTTCATCTCATTCAAAGTATCTCCAAGCTTCCACAATTCAAACTATATATCTTCTCGAACACATTATTTACATATAGTGGCTTCCGCTCAGGTCGTACGCGAATTTCACGGATTTTCCAACGATCCTCGGAAATAGGATCTCGCCAAAATAAACCCCACCGAAAACAAATTCGTCAATGTTTACTTCATTGATTTAGATAAATTCAATTTCTATTAAACTAACCACAAACAACGTTAAGATTTCCATTGTAACTACAACATAAAATGTATGTGCGGTAGCCATGAGCTGTAGTAGAATATTCGTGACAAAAACAGAACAGTTATTCACCTCAGTATCGGTAGATAGTGGTCGCTAAAAAGAAGAACTGGCATGTGTTTGAATACTTAATTGTCAGATTTGTTTTTTTGGCATTGTCTGGCACGGTGACTTCGTTTATTAAAAAAAGTTCTTCCCTAACGTAAACATAACTGAATGCCATGTTGTTTTGCTTGGAGATGAATGGCACAGGATATTCTGAGAAAGAGAAACCAATCAGATTGCGCGGAAGACACCATTCACCTGTGAGGCATATGCTAAAGTAAATTAGTAAAAAATAAAGCAACATTTTTATACTCTATTTTATCAAATTGTCTGCTGCTTCTCGATTTTAACCCTACTGTGCTTGGTTTAGAAGCGCTGCATTTTGAGAATGACGAGGCTGATTGCATGGACATTTTCAGTCCGGGCTGAAATTCCAGTCCTGTTAACCGAGCTACGATTTCAGCCTGACCACATCAAATATTTGGAAAACGGAGCTCGCGATTACGTGAAGGAAGTTTCGGCCCAGTTTGAGGTTCCCGGGCTGAAAAAATTCCATGTTATCGCACGAAACGATTTTAGCCCGGGCGGAAGATTGGTAAGCATAGAAAGTTGCAAATTGGCAAAATTACAGAGGCTACCGACAAATTCCTGTCTCTGTGTAACAGGCCATAGTATACCCCAGTCCGGACGTTACTTGGGGTGAGAGGGGCCAAGGCTAGATTATACCCTGGGTATATTGTGGCCTAGGGCGATTTACACTCCGGGACATAAATTGGCATAAGCCAATTCATACCCCTCGGGCCAGATTATACCCCCATGATATCAGTAGTGTTGAGTGATATACACAAGAATTACTTAATTTTCTAACGTTTTATGGGGGGTTCAGTTTTGTCAGGTAAGTTAAGTGAGAAAGCTAACTGACTTAAATTTTAAAAGCTCTAAACACACACAGACTTTTATTACTTCAACCAGAAAAACTTCAATCAGTAAAAATATTAGACTTCCACAAAGATCAAAGATTACCACCACACTTCTCAGTAGTGTTTACACATTAAAATAAAAGCACATACCCAAAACATAATGCAATTGTAACATAATGTTCAATTAATTTAACTGTTCATAATATAATAAAAGTCATAACATCCTGAAACTTCAACTTCTAAGACTACCAAGTCTTTACTACAATATAAATGTTCAAAGTTGAGCGCTGATAACAACATCAAAATGATCATGTTTGTTTTTAAGATAAAGTGCATGTTCTGGTGTTAGCTGTAGGTTGAAGCTTGCGGGATTGGTCAACCAATCCATGGAGTCACCGACGTTTGTGTGGATGACGATGTCGCAACTCAACAGATTCGCTGTGGCCATGATCTCTGCATCGGTTGCCCAGGTTGCTCCATCGTTTCTCTGGAGGTAGATCATAAATCCACTGGGGGTTCTTTTGTTGTGTTGAAGTGTAGAATCTCAAAAGCTGGTCATACAGTTGGTCTCCCATTGTTGTCAAAATTGGAATACTAAAGAGTTTGGTGTTAGAGGAAGCAGCTATGAATCTGAGTATGTGAGTCTGGTGTATTTTTTTCTCGAGTCAAGGTCACACTCACCAGGTAGAGGTTGTGCTGTCCTTGACACAGTAAACTCATCAGCACAGGGTTACCTAAGGATGCTTCAAGGTCACACTTATCAGGGTCATGCACTCAGGTTGGAGTGTTATGAAAGACTGCAATAAGAAGGACAGTAGGTGCGGTGAGTAAATATACTGTGTAAATACAATCAAATTCTCTTTACACAAGAGGGATATATTCTAGCCTGGAGGGGTATAGTCTGGCCCAGGCTATTTTACACCCCGGGTATAGTTTGGCCTAGGACAGTTTATCCACCGGGATATACTCTGGCCTGAGCCAAACTATACCCGGGTTTAATCTGGGCAGGGGTTAATTTGGCCTGCTACACCGGGTTCAGTTCCGATTTTAGTTTCAGTCCGGGGTGAAATATTTTATGTAATTGGGACTTTTTTTCAACGTGGTCTACCGGGCTGAAATCTTCCCATGCAATCAGCCCGGGCCCCTTACAAGTTACGCAGTCAATTTCCCTACGGAAGTTAATGAGTTGATTTCTTATTGAGGCGGCGACAGGTTCAAATACGTAAATTTTTCAACATGACTGCCCCATAAGCGATCGGATATTTCCCGAATTGTCCGTTCAGGGAGATTTAGAAAGCCTTATGTGGAATAAAAATTTCAATTTTTTGACAAAATATGACATTATGTTACAAAGTAAAGCCAGTAAAGCCAGTCGAACCTCCCGTAAGCGAAGACCTTTGGGACTTGTAATGGTGTCCGCTTACGAGAGGTGTCAGCTTATGAGAGATTTGATAATATCCAGGTCATAGTTAATCATTGAAATATGATTCCTTCAGTGATAAGTACACGCTCGTTTCAAATAAACCATACGATACTCCGGAAATTACAAAATATTATCCCGAAAATTATATAGGCAATTTGTTGGGTCCAAGTAAACTCTATTACAAGTGCAAGTCTATGGTGAACCTACATTTGGACCTACATTTGCAACGCAACCTGACACGACTAAGGCTAAGTCAACGCGAATACGTTTTCAATTTTATCCGTTTTCATTTAACTGAAAACGCGTCAACATAATTGCGTCCAAACGAGCATTTTCTCGTATAGATCGTCACTGATTGTAGTGATTAGGAAAGCGCGCCCTGTTGCATGACGAACACATCGAATATGGCCAAAGGACTACACTGACTTGAGGTTTTTTTGGTTGTAGAGTAGTTAATTCGAACCACGCTGGTGTTATAGTGTGGACCACATGGGAGTGTTAATTAAATCATGTCTGTCCAATCAAAATCATTGATTTGTACAGTGGTCTTCCTGTTAGAGAACTGGGTCCGACACAGTTTTCGAAAGTCTCCGTTTTCGGTGGAAACGACTCCACCCACTCATCGTTTACGTGTGGACGGAAGGCTAAAACGGATAAAAATTACGCGGTTTCTTACGAAAACACTTGTCTGGACGGGGCTTAAATTAACCTATTCGAGCAGGATATTTCATTCTTTTGTTCATTGTTCTAGGGTTGTTTTTGTTTAGTTCTTTCATTAGTTGTATTGTTGGAATTTTTCGTTGCACCACGGTATGCATTAAAGGGTTAACACGGCTTAAAAATAGTTTATGTACGTTTGCCCAATTCTTTCCTGCCAATCTCAAGTCTATTAACTCTTTACTCACATATAGGGTCCTAAACGACCCTACTTAGATTCTGGTTTTAAAGCATACCGAATTGACAAGTGCAATTTGAAATTTTTTAAATATAACATTGTTAGAATACTTATCAAACAAGCGAAAGAAGCCCCCTCCTTCTCCTCCCCTCCGAGTTCAACCGGCGTACATGTTATATTCAGTTTCAGTGACTTCTCACTTGCGTCAACAGTCCCTTTTTCCTCATTCAGAAGCTTGTTTCAGATCCCTTTCAAATTCGGACTGCCCTAATCGATCAACGCATCGAAGTATGGTACATGTTGGTCTGCACCAAGGTACTGAAGTGCATTCGCTCGAAACATTCAAACACAACTTCCTGAGATTCATCACGTCCCCTCACCTTCAAATGGGTTATCATCTTATTATCATTAAAAACAAAATTTTGTTGCCAAATTTTTGCTTTAAAATCTTATTAGTTTGTCGATCCAAATTATTTCAACACCACTGTCACCGCATCCGATAAAAATCAATTTAACGGCAGTGAAGTGCGAACAGTTCGCATACAAGAGGTTATAATGCTACTTGTTGTCCGCGTCCAGGTTGTTCTCACTTTACATTCATCGTACGCACATAGCTCTCGGTATGATGGATATCGTCATAGAAATGTAGACTCCACAGGTATTTTCGTTTGAACTACCAATCTTATTAAATTGATGATAATCATCAAATTAAGTCTACGATTAGGGCTACCTGACCCCAATCCTAACCTTTATGCTAAACTAAATAAACTTAATCATACTATTTTGGTGGAGTACCACTTCTGGTGCCGCGTCCGCTCAGAAGTCTGGAATATGGTGATATAATCGACGTTTGGTCGATCGCCAAGCATGGTATTCGCTTACAAGAGATGTACGCTTACGGTAGTTGTATGCAAGAACAGGCTTGACTGTTGATTGAATTCCCTCTAAGACAGATACGTTCGGGACCGTTCTTACTGTCCATCTTACAGGAAGACGACGTAATCAGACACCGGCAGTCGGGTTGCCGTCAGGAAAAGTGATAAAGCGGTCACTCGTCGGCAGTCTTTCTGCCGCGAGAGTAAGGTAATGGAGTTTCAAGCGAAAGCCCTTGAATGTACGTCAAGTACTTAAACATACAACAAAGGGTTTGCTCATTTTTGGAACACAAGTCGTCCTCGTTATTGCGATATATTGATATTTCATTATCCGAATCTATTGATCAACTATTACCTGTCCGCTATGGGAGCGATTTTGAACCTTTCTCCACCTGAAGAGTGTCCGTTGTGTGTCTTAGAGTTTGGTTATAGTGAAATAATGGATAAACGGCCGGGAACAAACGTAGCATCCTTCTAGGGGAGGTGTCCTCCTTTGAGAGAGTCTGGTTATAGTAAAATAATGAGCAAACGATATGCGATATGCGTAGAACTTGGAAGGGAATAAATTCCATCCTGTCCAAGAACAATAGATCTCATGTTGAACCTACTAAGTTGGAGGTAAAAGGAGCTACATTGCCAAATCCATTCGATATTGCAAATGCTTTCAATCAGCATTTTGTCAATATCGGGCCGGAGCTAGCTTCTTCAATTCCATCACCAAATACTGATTTCAGAAATTATGTTAAACGAACAAATTCAACTTTCGAATTAACACAATTATCACAATCTGAGATCATTGAGATTATTAATAATTTGCATATTAACAAGGCCAGTGGCCTTGATACTATTCCAGCTAATCTGTTAAAGTACAATGCCAATTATGTCTCTAAATCCTTAACACATATTTTTAATCTGTCTATAGACACAGGAATTTTACCTTTCGACCGGAAAAATGCCAGAGTATCACCTATTTTTAAAGACGATTCCAAAACAGATCCTACTAATTATCGTCCAATCTCAGTACTTCCAGTTACAATCAAGATACTTGAAAGGGCTATATTTAGTCAGATATATAATTATCTAATCCGTAATAATATTTTAGCAAAAATCCAATCAGGATTTAGGCCTTTACATTCAACGGTAACGGCACTGTTGGATGCCATAAAAGAATGGTTACTGAATATTGATAATGGTCTAATTAATGCAGTCTTGTTCCTCGATCTCAAAAAAGCTTTTGATACTGTCGACCATGAAATCCTTTTAAAAAAACTAAATCTTTATGGATTTCAATCAAAAGCATTGGCGTGGGTGGCAAATTATCTATCTAATTGTACTCAAAAGACGCAAGTCCAAGGAGTGCTATCCGATTGCTATACTGTCAAATGTGGAATACCACAAGGATCAATTCTTGGTCTTTTGTTTTTCTTATTATATATTAATGATTTGCCAAACTGTGATTTATCATGCAGAGTACGCATGTGTGCTCATGATACTAATCTTACGTATGCCTCAGCCGACCAATCTGAAATATCTAATATGCTAAATCGTGATCTTGAGACCATTCACGAATGGCTGAAAGCAAATAAGCTCAGTTTAAATGTTACCAAAACCAAATATATGCTAATTGGGAAGCGTCAAAAAGTTTCATCTATGCAATCAAACTTGGACATAAGCTTAGATGGCAAACAAATTGAACGAAAAAAACTTTTTAAGTGCCTTGGTGTTAACCTTGATGAGATCCTCTCTTGGGTGTCACACGTAAAATCCATATCTAAGAATATTGCTATGGTACTTGGAGCATTACGCAGATTGAGATCATATGTGACTCAAGATATTCTATTAATAATTTACAATCATTGATTTTGCTCCACTTTGATTATTGTAGTGAAGTATGGGGTAATTTGGGCAAAACATTTGCAGCTGATCTTCAAAAGCTGCAGAATAGAGCTGCTAGAATCATTACCAGTTCAAGTTACTTGATAAGGTCAGACGATATATTAACTAAATTAAATTGGAAGAAATTAAACGAAAGACGCCAGTCACAGTTTGCTTCCATGATGTACAAATGTGTGCATAATAAAGTGCCCGTTTACCTAAGTGATATATTTTCTGCAACTAGCTCAGTGCACAATCACAATTTGAGAAACTCGAGTCACGCCTTATTCGTACCTAGAACCAATAACGAGTCTGGGAAAAGAAGTTTCTCTTTTAGGGGTGTAGTGCTTTGGAATTCACTCCCTAAAGCATGTGAAGTTGCGAGAAATTATGCAAATTTTCTCCGCTTACTCCCATAATACTGTGCATATTTTAGTATTAAATTTTTAATATTGTGTTGACGTAATGGAATTTCAGTAACTTATATATATATATCATAATTTAGTACTTAATTTTATAAATAGTTAAAATTAATTTATTCTAGCACGGCTCTCTGTAAGAGCATACATGTATGAAGAGACATCCGTGGATAAATAAAGATTTTGATTGATTGATTGATTAAACGGTCGGGACCAAACGTGGTATCCATCTGAAGGTGTCGGTCTTAGAGAGTTTGGTTAGCGTAATCCTAACCTTTGATATGTAAACCTCCGGTCACATTTTAACTTAAACCCCAACCATTTTTTTTTTTCCAAAAAGTTATCAGGTAAAGAAAATACTTAATTTTCCAGTGCCAGTCTCCACAAGGTTACTTGGTCTCAGTGGTTAAGTTCTAGTGCACACCTTATGCCACAGTTACAAATGATAGCCGTGTCGCAGCAACCAACGGGTATACCATTAAATTGGGCCCTCTTCGGAAATTGCTTCTGTCAGGTTTTTATGGAATTTAAAGCGTCCGAAAAGATCGAATATGGAATTACATTGTTTATTTACTACAGCATTTCCTTTCAAAGAAAACAAGAAGAAAAAAACACTAAGTCAGCTACAACACGATCAGGTTTTCAGCATCAACAAAGATTCAGTTGATAAGGTATCCACCATCTGCAACAACTTGCGCACCAGTGATATAACTGGCTTTATCACTCAACAAGAAAACAATGGTCTGAGCCATTTCCTGTGGTTCTAGTAGAAATAAAAATTAATTATTATTAATACCACTTAAACCATTTTGAAAATGGGATGAATTTATGTTAGCGGTTTGTTTCAGAGTGCTTGTTCGATTGGTCTATCTTACCTTTTGGTCCTTTCTTGTCTGTTTGTCTGTCAGTTTCCAATTCAGCCAACCAATCAAATAAGTCAAAAAAGAAGCTCGGCATCCCAATTTGTCTGCTTGACAGCTCGTTGGTCAGTAAATTAGTCAGATAAGCGTTTACAACAAAGTCTGCCGTTCTCGTTGTTGGTATTCTTGTCCTTGTCCTTGTCGCTATTGCGGTTGTCCCTGTTGTTGTTGTTGTTGTTGTTGTTGTTGTTGCTGTTGCCGTTGTTATCATCATTCTTGTGTGTGAGTATACGTCACGAACAGAAAGTTTTTCATGACTATCTGACACTATCGAAGTCAACTGAAAAATGTTCACTCGAGCGGGATTTCAACTCGCACCTTCGGGATACCGGCCCGCCACTCTACCTCCATTCTCTGTGGACTGGATAGCTCAACAGGTAGAATGGCGCGGACCGGTATCCCAAAGGTGCGAGTCCAAATCCCGCTCAAGTCAACATTTTTCAGTTGACTTCGGCAGTGTCAGATTATCATGAAGAACTTTCTGTTCGATGTTTCTCTGAGAATGATTCTGAAATACATGATGAACATATCTGGGTTTTAGTGTAGAAGTATTAGTAAAATTACCACATGTGTTGTGACACATGAACAGAATTGCGTAAGTAGGAGCGCATGAGTATGTGCATGTGAATGAGGAGGATGATGGTCACTAGTTATTTATCAAAGGATTTTCTCAAGGTGCACTTTAATCCTACCTCCAAGTCTGCCCATCGGAATCCGAACAGTGATTGAACTGAGTACATCTGGGTTCGACTCTACAACTGGTTTCACCAAATTTGTATTTGTCCCACCAGGCAGCAAGCCATTTACACGAATCTGGGAAAGGAAAGTATCGTATTGTAATTGGGAAACTAAATTTAGTATAACAAAAAGACCAGGAAAAAGCGATCTCGGTCTTCTAGTTTTCAGTTTGATTCTCTGATTAACAATCTGTCTCCCTCTCTATCTGTCGTTCTTTCGACCCATCTCCGTGTCTGCCTTCTGTCTCTTTGCCTGCCGGTTTGTCTTCATGCCTTTCTTCTGTCTGCCGGTGTGCCCATCCGCATGCTCGCAAATCAATATATTCATAACATTGAACTCCAAAAAACTGGAACGATACCTGCAAACTGTATTTTGAAGCCAACACGAGGCTCACATGTAAGTCAATTTGCAGGTCATCTCAGTCTCCTGCGCGATAAAATACGGAACCTTTTGCGAAAAATTAACCCAAATTTCCGATTGTTTGACAGTTTTCTTTCTTATCCTTTGTAATTAGAGGACAATGTCGGTAGGACTGCATATTTGTCAGAATTGACTGTCAATGAAAAGTAAACGATCAATATAAATTTTTCCCACGCGTGTTTATCCCCTACCTGATTGCCCCCGTGTCGGTTTCATACAATTGTGAGGCCCGGTACAACGAGATATCACTCTAGGTATTTCGATTTCAAAGACTCATAACAGCAAAGCCAAATGAGTGAAAAAAATTCTGTTTTGGATCAATGCGCTGATGTAATTTTTGCCTCCAAGAAATCAATCTGAGTTCCTTTGATTTCCATCTGACATCAATAAATGTACTCAGTTTTCTGATTTTATCAGCCTAGTAAAATGTAGTTTCTCTTTTAATATAATTTCTTATGGCACTGTTTTTAAAACCTTAAGGGTGATGAAAACTAGTAAAGCCGCTGGACTTGATATGTTTGCTAAATTATTGAAAGATTCAGCTAATGCAACTGTTTCTTACTTAACTGAAGTATTAAATTTATCTTTAAAAGAAGGTATTTTTCCAAATCATTGGAAAAATACACGAGTTCCTCCGATATATAAATCAGGAGATAAAAATGAAGGGGGAAACTATCGTCCAATATCGCTTTTATTTGTTGTTTCTAAATTATTTGAGAAATTGGTGTATAAGCAAGTTTCTAATTACCTGGATGAAAATAAAGTTCTCTCATGTCTCCAATCGGATTTTAGAAAGGGTCATTCGACATGTACATCACTGCTCAATACAACAAATACCTGGCTAGTTAATATGGGTCGGGGCTTAATGAATGGAGTTATTTCTCTAGATCTAAAGAAAGCCTTTGATACAGTTGACCACGAAATATTAATAAAAAAGTTAAGATTATACAGCTTTAGGAAAAATTGTAAGCAATGGTTTGTTTCCTATTTAAGTAACCGTAAACATGTTTGTAAAGTGGGTAAAGCATATTCTTCCAAAATGCATGTAAGAACCGGTGTTCCGCAGGGATCCAATCTTGGTCCACTTTTGTTTTCATTATACATAAATGATTTACCAAATTGTTCGAACGATTCTGTTCCAGTCATGTTTGCCTGCGACACCAATGTTACGATATCTGGTTCTTCTACCGAGGATATTCAATAAAAGTTAAACATTGAGCTGGATAATTTACATCAGTGGTTGTTGGCAAACAAATTATCTCTAAAAGTGGAAAAACAACTTTACCAATTGAATAAGCTACTGTGTGTAAGTAAGTTTAAATAAATAAATAAATGCTGTACCAACTGAGCTACGGAGGCCGTGGCCGAGAGCATGGTAACGAATTTATATATGGGTTTATATATGGTGGTAACGAATTTATATATGGGTTTATATATGGTGGTAACGAATTTATATATGGGTTTATATATGGTGGTAACGAATTTATATATGGGTTTATATATGGTGGTAACGAATTTATATATGGGTTTATATATGGTGGTAACGAATTTATATATGGGTTTATATATGGTGGTAACGAATTTATATATGGGTTTATATATGGTGGTAACGAATTTATATATGGGTTTATATATGGTAGACTGGCATATCTTAAAGGATATTGTGGTATTTACGCTCGATTACCAGTTAGTTTTTATGATAGATCGAGTGCGAGTCTCACGAATTCCTCACCATGCTCTCGGCAGCAGCTTCCATAGCTCAGTTGGCAGAGCATCGCACTAGATTCGGGAGATCGTGGGTTCAATTCCCAGCCGGAAGGCCCAAAGTTGTATTTTTCGCAACAGGTCCCGGGTCGGGTCTTAAAAATGTTGGAATACTCCAAATTTTCCTCTATCATAAAAACTTAATCTAAGATAGTGTTCTCGACCTTTTTTGCACAAACGCCCACCTGCCTCATACAGAAATTTCTTGTGCTATTGAGTACACTCAGTCCCAGTTCTTTGCCCGCGCCAGCGCCCAACCCCAAAGCAATGCCGAACTAAAAAACTGTAATACATAATTATTGCGCACGGTATTTGGAGTTAGTCAATGTCAGATAGAGTGAGTTAGTCAGTGTGTCCGATTTTAACACTAAATGACAACTAGAAACTTAAAAATGCTGTGAAGGTGAATGACTGATGAATGCTCACCATTTGCATCCTATCGCCTCCCTCACATGCGCCTTGCTTCCATCGAACAGACGTTCTTTTAATGTCTCTTAACTCTAGTCCACTGAGGGGCATGCAATCGCCTCTGCTGAGAATCGCTGATATAGAGTATCATCGAACTTCATTCATAGGTTTATCGTCCATCTTTTAACTTTGTCATCTGAATGACTTGACCTTTCTTGAGGCTAATCTGAGTTGACAATTCGTGTGCAGCCCTAATTCAGTTTATCTTTTCGGACTGGTCTCTCTTCATTTCGTTGCGTGAGTGGAGGGTAATTATTAACGTTCACGTCGCTCACGCCCGGTGTATATTAGGCTTGGATCAGTGGCGTACGGATGAGGGGTGGTGGCGCGAAGGCGCACCACCCCTGGCCACACTTCCATAGGGAGGGGAAATTATTGAAACGGGTGAAAAATGACAAATCTTCGGAGATCCGAACTACCGTATTTGATCGAATAAGCGCCGCGGCGCTTATTAAATTATACGACTTTTTGATGCAGCGCTTATTAAAATTAATTTAAAGAAATGATAGTCAAAAGGGCGTATAATGTAATCTTCGGATTTTTTAAATCAATTGTTGTACTGAGGGAGGCGTAGCAAATTTTGCTGGCGCCCCGGGCAACATTTTAGCACGGTACGCAACTAGCTTGGATAAATTATGCTTGTAAATTGGCGTATTATACCAATATATTGAAAATTACTTTCCAGTTTATTCAGAATTGGCGCTGCTGAAACCAAAGACAAATGCAATGAAGAGGACTTTCATTTATTGAAGTACCAAGCTCTGAAATAAATAATCCTTAAAATCGCGAATCGATCATGCATCGTGTGTAATACCATAACAACATAATGTTTTCAACTATATTTAACATTTTCATTGATTTCAACGATTTTGAACGGACTTTAACTTTTAATACCGTATTTTAACTTACTTTTAGATATAAGTACGTAAAATTGAGATACATTTTTACCGAATATATGCCAGTTCCTTAGTCAAGAAGTAAATTAGTTTCTTCATTTAAATTTTCTATATTACTTTTATTCAACACGGCCCCATGAACAGTAATCTTTTTATTTTAAATATTATCACTTGAATTAGCTAGGTTGGTTGATGGGCTGATGTGCCTAAATATCATTAAATAAATAATAAACTACTGGCAATATTAAGTCACCTTGTGTGGTGCTAATTCCGCGGCAAGTGCAATAGTGACGCTTTCCAAAGCGGCTTTCATGCACCCAAGAAAAATTAACGAGGATTTAAAAGTCATGTCATGAACTTCTAAATTTGCTAGATATATAGAAACCAACATTGCTGTGTCTCTTAGTTTTGGATCATGGATGCAATTTAATAACACACGCGTGATTAAGCAGACGACGTACGTAGCAAGAACGTACTTACTCACAAGGTGTTCGTCTTTGAAATTTTTTAAAGGCTTGTTGCCAAGCATTCGTTTTTAAAATCAGTTTGAATTTCACATACCAGTATTATTGCCACAATTTCGATAAGGCAGTCAGCAAACTTGAAGAATCCATCCTACCGTCGCTTGACCCCTTAATGATGTCCTACAACAGTCCTTCTGAACCTTTTTTTAAGGAAAGGAGCAGGGGGTGCTGGTGGCACAGTGGTATTGAACTCAGGCTTGGTTTACTTTGGCAGCGTAAAAAAAAATCGCGAAATTTCCTCCGTTGGATAGAAGGTCAGGGTTGCCGACTATTGCACATGTATAACACATTAATTTTTGCAGTTCAGTGCTCGATTGTAGTTAACAATAACAAAAACGGTTAAAAGACCTTTTTGAATTGTCATGTATAAAAGTGAGGTGGACTAAAAATCATGATATGACTCTGCTTATGATCTTCACGGTTTTTGTTGAAATATTTCTCAAAATCCAGGGTATAGAATCTCGTAGCTTTGAAAAATAAAAGATTTCTCTGGGAAGTGCCTGAGACACCGCCCCTAGCCAGAGGTTTCACACTCCTTTGGCGCTGGTCAAACTGGGATCCATTTAGTCTCTTCCCACTTTGAAATCCACTCCGCGGGCCTTGCTTGATTAACTGACCTAAAGTGGACTGTAAATACACTCAAGTTACACTTTGCGGACGCCCTGTTATTAAGCACACCTCGCTACTACGGACAGGAGCCAGCCCCCGGGGAACAAATAAAAGTTCAAGAAAACTGTATAGGTTTTAAAACATCAGCCAATGATTGACAAGGCGGGAAGCGTAAATTTAAAATGAAGATTAAAGCCCAACATGGCATTTTCCGAATAATACCAATAGACACAGAATTGATTCATAACATGTCATAATATTGTTATTTATCGAATATTATGAATCAATTGTACTGTCTATAGCTATTCTTAAGTACTATACTGGACTTTAATCTTCATTTTAATCCATAGTTTTTAACTGAAACAGCTCTTAGGTGTGCAGGATGTGAGAAAAATTACATTGGTGAAACCAAGACTAAACTACGTGTAAGGATGACCCTACATCGGCAACACATCAGGGACAGTAAATAACGCATACTACCGGCCAGTGCACACATTGCACAATGCGCACAAAACAAAGAAATAAAATTTACTGTTTTTTCTTTCTACAAAATGACTACAGAGGATGATTATACACGCAGGACAAAGGAAGAATATTTTATTAAGAAATTTAAAACTGCTTTGAATTTAAATTAAAATAATAATCACCAATAATTAAATTTAATAAGACCGTATTAATGACATCATAAACACATTACGATTGTAAATAGCCTGACGAGCCACGATAAATAGTGGTGAAAAGCGCTGCAGAAATAAATATTCACAACAAAACTATAAAATCCACTTGGTATTAAAATTTTATTGTATATATATATATATATGTATGTATATATATATAAGCATGGATACACAATGCGAAATTTTTTCTCCCTAGTCACCACGCGTGTAAACGGACTTCATGCACGTCGAGATTTGCGCCCACATCGCACTTCGCACTGTGGGCGAGCGGGTAACACAATAACCATTCTCTCTGTGTATTCTTGTAATGCAATCTTCAAAAGAACGGTCTGTAACAACGTTATTTATGTAAAATAACGAGTAATTGATCATCATGACCATAGGCTAGTTATTTATTACTTTTTAGGCACAATGTAACACTGTAAATCGGACAAAGAGGCAATATGAGACGTGGCTTTTTGGGAGGACATCAAGCTGTGAATACTGACACACACTGGCACGCAAACTAACCGTTAACACAAAATATGTATAGTATATGTTATTAGTGATTAATAGTGAGTTCGGCACGTTACACATTGGGTGGCAGCGCGGTGGGATTATTGAACACCATATCGTTGTACCCAGTTTCTCCCACGGGGGAGACAACCTCACTCCGATCTAGTGGGGTGCTGGTGGCACTGTGGTAACGCACGTGTCTCTCACCACTGTGACCAAGGTTCGATTCTGGCTTCATGCAGTTGTCTGATTGTAGTTACCTAGGTCACATATGAGAAGAGTGTTGTCCAGTTTGACTCTACCAGGCATTGCAGGTTTTCTCCGGGTAGTCCTGTTTCCTCCTGTGGTAACACTGGACCCATGAGGGGTGGCTCTTACTGGACCTCCAGGGAGAACAGCTTATGTAGCTGATAGGGTTATCGAGTATAAATAAAGACATTAACTTTATCTTTACCTTAAGTGGTACGTGACCACGCTTCAACCTGTCACGATGGATGACCATAACCTTCCCTTTGGTCGATTTGATCTTGTAATCGACCCCTGAACGGGAAACCATCTCGTACGGTCCAGCCCATTTAACCCCAAACTTCCCCTCTTTTGGTCTGCCGGTAAACCGTATCACCCTCGTGAAATAGCCGCCACGTTTCAAGCCTCTCTATATTGCTCATATACTGTCGCTTTGTAGCCTTTTTTAAACTTTCCTTTGCTACTTTCCTTACTTCTGTGAAGGCCTTCCTAAGTGATTGCCATTCGTTTTTTCCACGAGTAATTGATGATCAGGACCGTAGGCTAGTTATTAAGGTGTTGGATAATGCAAGACTGGAAATCGGACAAAGGGCAATGTGACGTAGCTTTTTGGAGGACGTTAAATAAGCTGTTGAACGACAATTGACACACGTTGGGACGCACCTTAACCGTTAACAATGAATATGTACATGTGATAAGCGATTAATAAAGTTCACTGTAAGAGAAGGGTATTGCTGTGAGTTAGGAACGTTACAGCACCCTTAACCAGTCGCGTAGTCAGGAAATTGAAAATGGCGGGAGGTGGCAGAGGAAATTTTTAGACCAATGCACCGACAAGATGTTAGCAATGTACCGAAAAATATTGAGGAAAAATCAAAGTTAACCAAACCGAGAGCAGAAAAAATCTGAGTCGCGCAAATGTATTAATTTAATAAACGAAAGCACAAAGTCTCTCTTTACTGATTCATCAATCAAACACAAATTAATTAATGACAGTAACAAGAGGTCAAATATCAGGGGGGGATAAAGCTTAAAATCTGACTGGAGCACTGGAGTACTGAAACTTCGGGGGTTCAGGGGGAATTCTCCGTCGAAAAATTTTGAGTTATTAGAATCTCTTAACCACCATTTCCTGCATTTTTGACAGCGACTTACCTGCGCATGAATGAATCAAAATCAGAATACTTTTCAATGGAAAACTAGTCATTTTCTTGAACACATACTTCCCAAAGTTTACATTTGATATATCCACAATTTAGGGTAAGGTATAACTCTGTACAAACCAGTGTAACCAGCACCCAACTCTTGCTGGCATTTACTGTATAAAACATTTTACTGCACTTTATTACAAGCTCTAGGCAACCAAATTCATGCACTTTAGTTTTTTCAAGAAGGGTTGTGACCACAGTAACTACAGCAATTAATGCAACAAACAAAAAGCAAAGTAAAATTCCAAATTATTGGTTTTTATCATATTCTAAATGAACTGTAAATACAGTATATTACAATTCTTAATCTGTCCATAAAAATTTTTAATGAGCAATGAGTTACCTAAATAAGATGTAAGAGTTCATTACAGCAGTGAAAAAGTATAGTAAGTTGAATCACAAAACCATAAGTTTACCGTATCATCTTTCTGGAGTTTCTTTCTGCGAAGAAGGGATGATTTCTATTTTGCCAGCTATGGCTGGTATAATAGTATTAAATTTTGAAAATAATTTAACCCAAAAGTGCGCACATCACATGAACTATGATGTCAACTAACATATCTTCTTTTTCGGTCATCATCGCTACCCTAACCATTTAGTCCTGAGGGTTAATCGGATCTATAATTTTTGTCCATTAAAAAGAAGTCCTAACGAACATTTTGTATTGAACGCCCTTCCTATACTGAACCTTCGCCGGAGCTTTTAACAATTTTTTATTTTCTAATTCGAAAGCAAATGGAATCCGTAACAGACAAGCTCAATGTACCGACAGATGTACTGGATGTACCGACAGACTAAGTCAGAACGAAAAATGGAGGGCAACTTCCCCCCCTGCCCTATTGGCTACGGTAATACCCTTAACACTGTCTAGACTGAGCTTTTTTGGTTCGCCTGAGGTTGGAGGGGGGGGGGGGAAGAAAGTACCTGTGGTCGATATTTTAAATGATTCCGCGTATGGTAGTGAGATTTTTACAGGATAATGGTACGCTTAATCCAAGAAGGTTACAATTTTGCCGTCATGGCTTCAAAATTTCTGACGTTATTATGTCATCAGTTCTAAAAATCTCGAAATTCAAGAACTTCAGTTTTTTTTTCAGGAATATTTCTCGCTGTTCTTTTAACAAGAAAAAATTATCATATTTTTTACATTCCTATTGTAATCAAATGAAAAATTGCAAATGAATAAATAATTTCAACAATCTGTTTTCATGCAGCAACTTAGCAAACACATAAGAATGTGTTGTCAACGTTTTGTAAGACTTGAAAGGCAAACACGAAATATAATAAAAGAAAACCTTAAAGAAAATGCCCTGTCGAAATTCAGTGTTATTGGGTGTTTGAAAATACTTTAATTTTTTTTCGACTATATGATTTTTCACGATTTTTTCCACCCATGCGGCCAAGATATTTTTAGGAAAAGCCATGAAATTTCAACTGAAGAACTGTAATGGTTATTGAGATATAAACATTTAAATTTGGCGTGGGCACTTTCCACCCTCCCCAATCTAGATAGAATTATTCTTTTTATGATTAAGCCATATTCGTTACACCACCCATCATAACGTGGAAGTTTCACGTTCGTCACTTACAAGACCAATCCTTCTGGGTCATATTTTTGTGTCATTGAATATTAAAACCGCGTTGTAAATGTACATTTCCCACGACATTTCTGAACGTACATTGTACGTCACGATACCATTGTACGTTCCTCAGGTACATCCCTGAACGTACATAGTACGTCACAATATTAATGTATTTTCTCCAACTGCATACCTGAACTTACATAGTATGTTACAATATTAATGTAATTTTTTTCAGAATCATTCTCAGAGATAGACATAAACAGAAACTTTTCATGATAATCCGACACTGCCAATGTCAACTGAAACATGTTGACTCGAGAGGGATTTGAACTCGCACCTTCGGGATACCGGTCCGCCGCTCTACCTGTTCAGCTGTCGAGTCCACAGGGAATGGAGGCAAATTTTATCCAATTTAAATGCATCAGCTATTCTCGCGACAACTTAACGCTCGTCCATGAGAGGATGTGTAGTGTTTCAATTCTATTTCAGAATCATCCTCAGAGATATACATGAACAGAAACTTTTCATGATAATCAAGATTATATAGTGTTATGAAACACACATTTCATCAACTTTGGTGGTCTGCAATTTATATTGTTATGAACTGAAATGGAATTTATCAAAGGTCAACGTAGTCTATTGTGAAAACAGTTCCTAAGCAATAGCTAACGTTAGACGATCGTATCATGAAAGTTGTAATGTTTGAGTTTTGTCTGGTTTAAGACGCGAAGTCGTTATCTTATTTTTGTAATCATAGCACCATAATTATTACTCTTGAAAATGTCATGAACAATGTTTCCGATCTAGCTTAAAAGATTTTTGATTACGTTATCGAATTTAAGGTCAAGGTACAAGTTGGTGTTGTTAAATCCTTGCTCTGGTTTGTATTAGTCCAGCCTGCATTGAGTAGGTACTTTACTGAATTCTGGGTATGCTGTAATTACTAGTCAGACTAGATTTGAGCTCGAAATACGACATGAAACTGTGAAATAACAACTAATGTAAGGACCGTAACATTCTGATTTTACTATCTCAATTTTACAAAGAACTATATTAATTTAGTATCGAAAAATCTTTTTCAAACGTTCTTGCTGGGTATGTCGCATTCCAAACAACGCCTTCACCTGGCAGAGCGAAAGACTTGGTCAGAATGCATCTGATTGGCTGACCTGTAATGTCAATCACTGTCAGCTAAAATTACCCACCAAAAGCATAAAAAGAGACGCTCCTTTTCTAACAAGAAGAGAGCAGAGCAGACGAGCAAGGAAAACGAAGCTGATATAGATATCAAGAAGAGAGCCCAGAGTCAGAAGAACTTGCAACAGCTGAACATTTACTAAAAATTCGTAAACCTTAGTATTGTATATTGTTCTGATGTTCCAATAAAGATCCCGCACCTCGCCTGAAGCGTGATTCTACCGAGCCGGAAAAACCCCATAATTTAACAACAGTATAGCCCCAATGTTAACGTACGTTCCCCAGCTACACCCCTGAACGTCCATAGTATACTACAATATTGATGTACGTTCTCTAACTACATTCCTGAACGTGTGTTGTCACAATATTAAGGTTGCTTAACGTATTTAGGTTCAAGGACATTCACGCGGTGCCAAGGAAGGTTAGAATTAACATAAATACTCATAACGCTTTACAGATAATAAGAAACGTCGAATAGTTGTACGTGGTATACGCCCGTAAAATTGCGCTATTTGGTGACGTGATCTTGTTACGTGTCATGACGTCCATCGAAAAAGAACTATCATAATTTTCGTCCTAATTAGCAGGATCTTTTAAAATATCTAAACAGAATAGGAACGGTCTCCATTGCAATAATGTGTATTGATTTTAAGAACGTCAACCTTTGATCTCGAGTTTCCTATGTGAGAAATGCCTTAAAAAATACACTAAAACTAATAACGTCGTTAAAATTTGGTTAAGTAATATAATCGTATCGATAATAATACTAATCACCGAAGATCTTGGGTCTGAACTAGCTAAGTGTTTGGCTAGGTTTTCACTGAATTTGAAGAGTAGGAAAGTTTCGATGTAATATTTAAAAAGCGAGCAGGAGTTCTTTATCAGATTTAAAATACGAAGCAATAGTTGAGTGTTTTACATTCGACAAAGCACGTGCTCACGCCTACAAGTATTTTTAAAATCTCTAATAAAACGAACCTCTTCATGAGCTAATTCGCAAAGAAAAACTGGAAATTTATTTCTTTTTAGCCGAAAAAATTTGAGTAGAAAAAGAAGTTTGTTTTGTAACATTTAAAGACACGATACAGTCATGATTTTCCTTATTTCCTCACGAATTCTTGATGATTTGTATGAGTTAATGCAAGTCATTGCCGATTTATTAAAAACAAATACAATTAAGAAAAGTAACAAAACAAAAACAAACAAAAAATTTAAAAAGAAAGAAAATAAAATGATCAGGTATTAGGTATTCAGAACTATTTAATTGATAGTATATCCACCATCCGAAATGATATTTGCACCAGTGATATAACTGGCTTTATCACTCAGCAAGTAAACGATGGCCTGTGCCATTTCCACTGGTTCTAGTAGAAATGAAAACAATATTTATTAGTAATACAGCTAATTATGTGGTTGAGCTCGCTATCCGGTCTGTACGCAAAATGACGCACGCTGATTGGCTGCCTAGCCATGCAATAAGTTTTTCGTTTAGAACCGGCTCGTGCTTGCAGCAAAATTTCCTAGTTGATTTGAAGACAAACAAACCAGATTCAGGTATGTCTTACAAAAGATTAAAACAAGAAACTACGAAATAAGAAGTTAAGTGTTCTGAACGATAATAGTAAGTTGACTACTCTATAAACAGATGCAAAATAACACGAAGTAATAGGTAAAAACAAGCAAGTGAGCCTAAGCTGTTAACTCACGAACACAAAGCTTTGCTAATAGCAATGAAGGAAGGGAGCAAGAGAGCCCGCTTGACGTAAAGTAAAATATAAACATCTCCTCAAGTAAACTTTATTAAAAATATTACGTTTCGGGACACAGCCCTTTCTTCAGATACAAAATGTCATGGACAGAGTTCTTATATATGTATAACAGAGTTCTTATATATATTGCGGACAAGCATTTGTAAGCTCATTTTTATGAAGAATGACATAAGGGAATTGAAGATATTCAAGTGAAGATAATAGATCTTACGGATGCAAATGACCCTACGTGTAGAGAAGGCTTTTGGACTTAAAAATTAGATACCTTAGGGATTTCTCATTTTAATTGTAAATATTTTTTGGTGTAAATAGGGGCTCGTCACATTGTATTCTGTATCCTTGATAAAAGGTCAGTGCCCCGAAACGTTGGAGAGTAAATAAAGATTTTAATCTGTGAGTTTTTTTAAATGTTTTTAAGATCTGGAAGTTGGAGGTACTTGATTTTATACACACACATACATACACACACAGATATATATATAAATATATATATATATGTAGGTATGTATGTATATACAGTATATACATATATATATATATATATACTGGCTATAGACTTTCCGGGCGGAAAACGTAGCCGCAGGACAAAAATGAGAGCCCAGCTCAAAATTTTTAGGTGAAGAACCATGATCAAAACAAGGCAAGACATATATTTTTTAAAAAGTTGAATTCTAACGTTTCGTTGCGACGTGCAACATCTTCAGAGTGTTAAATTACAAGGTTGGTGAGAATAATATATCTATTTAAATGTGCTTAATTACGGAATGGACCAATCCAAATAAAGTGACAAATAAGAAGCTAGGAGAAAAATAATGACAGGGTGTGAGACTAAAACAAAGAAAGAGGTGTGGAAGAGATATTTTCGTTGAGCGGAGGTTTGAGGAAAGCCTTCTTATTTCTAAGCTCAAATTTAGCTATAGCTTATCTTGATTTTCGAATGAAATTCCTGCCTCTTATTTAAACCATATGGACAAATAGTAAACAACAGTGCGCTGTAATAAGCTTCTTTTGTGATTAACAAGTTTTCTACATTTTCATGAGATGTAGTACTGTTCACTAGATCAATGCATTGAAAAATGAAATCTCGAAGTTCATGCGGTGATTTATTAAAGTGTATAGCAACTTCACAGGTTTTCTTATTCGTTCTCATGGAAGACTTATAATTTCGGAATCGGATCTTAAATTCAGTTCTGGTGGAGCCTGCATACTGAAGATGACATTTCCAACAAGAAGCTTGATTAAAACCACATTTTTAGAGGAACAAGAAAGTCTGGATCTAATTAAATGTTTTCCTATTTTCTATGTATGTATGTATGTATGTATATATGTATGTATGTATGTATGTATGTATGTATGTATGTATGTATGTATGTATGTATGTATGTAGGTATGTAGGTATGTAGGTATGTAGGTATGTAGGTATGTAGGTATATATGTATGTAGGTATGTGTGTGTATGCGTATGATGATGATGATGATGATGATGATGATGATGACGATGATGATGACGATGATGATGACGATGATGATGATTATTACTAGTTACTCATCGATAGTATTGGTTAGTTAATCGTATTTTAGTTTGTTGGTTATACGTATTTCAATCCTACCGGCCGCTCTGCCCATCGGAGTACGACCAAGCCATGGATCAAGCACACCTGGGTGCAATGCCGCATATTGTTCCACGATAGGGGTTTTTGTTGTACCAGGTGTCAAGGTATTCACACGAATCTAGGAATAGAAAATACTGCATTATTGGTGGGAAACGCAATTCAGTGAATTAACGGATCAGGAAAAAAACCTTCTGTTGGTCTTGTACCTTCCAGTTTGATTCTCTGCTTGCCTACTTAATTGTATGTCTCACTCTCTTCCTTTCCTCCCTTCCTTCCTTTCCTTCCTCTCTTTTCCTTCCTTTCCCTCCCTCCCTTCCTTCCTCTCCTTCCTTCCTTTGTTCCTTCCTTCCACCATTCCTCTCTTTCCTTCCTTCCACCCTTCCTCTCCTTCCTTCCTCCCTTCTTTTTCCTTCTTTCCACCCTTCCTCCCTGCCTCCCTTCCTTTCACTTCTCTTCCCTTCCTTCTTTCTTTCTTTCTCTTCCTTCCCTTCCTTCTTTCTTTCTTTCTTTCTTTCTTTCAAAGACTTCAAAATAGAGGTGCACGGATTATTACTAAGTCAGGCTAGTAAATCCGTTTGCGCGATATATTGAATTACTTACACTGGGACGATCTTTCTGCCCGTAGATTTAAGCATGAAATGATTACAGTTTTTAAGGCTATAAATCACCTGTATCCTCAATATATTAATGATCAATTTATGGTGTTAAATCATTCAAATAAACATGAATTAAGAGTTTGGGATGCAAAGGTTGTTTTACCCCAGCCAAAAACAGATTATTTAAAAAGATCCTTCAAGTTTAGAGCATCAATGAATTGGAATAACCTTCCTAACGAAATTAGGAAAATTAAATCTCTAACCCACTTCAAAAGTAAACTTAATGTCTGCCTCGTCTCTCCAAAACAAATCTCTTGGATTAGTATTTAATTATTTTATTAATCATGCATATGTTTATACACATAAGTAATTATATATTCTTTCTTTCTTTCTTTCATTCTTTCTGTCTCTCTCTGCCTCCCTCCTGCCCAGCCTTCTGCCTTTCTGACAGTCTTCCTGTGAATGTGACCACCAACTTGTCCTCCCCTTGTTCGCACTTGGAGATATTCAAGACAACATGACAGAAAAGGTGTGAAAATTTTCTACTTTGGATCAGGACGATGATGGAATTTTTAATTCTTGGCAACACCCCCTATGTAATACTTTCACTGTTTACATTTACATCACCCAATAAACAGGCTCTGATTTACATCTGAAGAATGTCTTGCCTGTGTTGGGGCAATGTCTTGCCTGTTTTGATATTAGAGGGCATTTGTCCCTGTGCTTCTACTGCCGACGCCCCTGGAGGCTGGTATTTATCAAGTAGGCACCATATTTTAGTTTTATCAATTTTTATATTGACATTTTAGTAATGTTCTGTTAGTTCTAGTGAGTTAATGCATACATTAACTTAACATGAATTTTTAATATTTAATTCTTCATTTTTACTTATTCTTATAGGTAGTTGTACAGTACACACGTTGATAACAGCAAATTTGTTGCTGAAGTGCTTTTTATCCGGTTAAAATATTCGTGTTATTGTTATTAATGTTATTATCATTATCATTATTATCATCTTTATCATCATCATCATCATCATTATTATCATTATCGCTACCATCATTATAATTATTATCATTACCGTGACCATAATTATCATTATCATTATTATCATAATCATTATCGTTACCATTATGTGATGGACCAATAGCCATTGCGATGTAGATTGCCTCAGAGCTCTAGTCAGGAACTAATATTCATATTACAGTCGCAGCCGCTAATATTCAAATCCTTTTTGCCAACTCGAATCCCGACTCGGGTGACCAATTAACTTCACCATTAGGAACGTATGCCGGGAAATTAGAATAAAATTCAAACGAATTCCTCGGGCCGTGGCAGTTAGAGGTTACATTTCTCTTTGATTATCCAGCATGCAACCGCCTGGTGAAAGGATTTACGGTCCCAACAGGTACACTAATAACATCATTCTGATGTCTTATTCTTTTGGAGTTTGATTACTACTGTTTGGTTTGAGGTAATTGCTCTTTAAAGGATGTTTTCCGTTATACAAATTTTATGGCGCGAATCGATAATTTTTACGGTGGACTTCCATTTGGTGCAAATTGTTGCGCAAGCTACTTTTTCCTTTTGTCCTTGGAGCTCTCAGCTGGAACCAAGTAGAAATCTATTCAATTTTAACAATACAACAGTCAGTCACGCGCGCGACATTTTGCACCAAATGGAAATCTACCTTTAGGGTACATTGAAACAGCTTTATTAATTATAGACGAAAGCCCACGAGACTAAAGAACAAATCGCTTCGTGCGATAAAATTCACCAGGTGGAAAACAGCACTAAGTCACAACCGGATAAACGTGAATAAAACATTCGGATTACGCCTCATGTTTTCCCTGCGCATTTTTTGCCGTAGAAATGAAGTTACTCATTTTTTCTATCAAATTGCACAGGCGATCGTTCAATTTTTGACTTGTTAAACATATTCTTGCATTATATTTTCTTTTTTCTTTGACCAAAATTGTTGCGAACGAGGTGCCGGGGGGGGGAAACGAAGTCTTGTTATGCAAATGATGACCAAGCAAATGGCTTTAAGTAAAGACATAATGCACACATAATATATAAATTCTTTAATACTAAAGTATTAAAGTATTAAAGAATTTATATATTATGTGTGCATTATATCTTTACTTAAAACTATTTGCCGGGCCATCATATTCATAACAAGACTTCTTTCTTTAAGTTAAAAAGGCCAGGCATTGGCAAATTAAAGTGTGCTTCATCCTTTAGCTCATTATCGTACATAACGTAGGATTTTAAACAGGATTTTTACTTGATTAAATAACTCAAAAGTTGTTAAGAAAAATCTGGGATATCTATGGGCTTAGGGCATTCGTCACTTAAGCTTTTCTATTACTCTCTATATGTAAGCCATTGTTTATCGCACACTATTATTGGGATATCATTATATTAGCAACGTTAGATTACCTTGTGTGGAGCTAATTCCGCGGCAAGTGCAATAGTCATACTTTCCAGGGCTGCTTTGGTACACACTATAAAAATTGATGAGGATTTAAAAGTCGCACAGAAACTTCTAAATTCAATAGAGCTAAAACAAGATAGCTTTATCTCTCAGATTTAGAGCGTGGATCTAGTTAAATGATTCAGGGGACAGCGTATCAAACTAGAATTCGCATATACGTAAGGCAAGTGGTGGGCGAATGGAGAAACACTTGAGGAAACATCGAAAATTTCAGATGTTTCCATAACAATGTTTCCTCGTTTACTTATAAGCCTCACGCTTTACGAAATGTAAAGCTTGGTTTACACGTAAGCTTAAGCAGAAGCACGAAACAAAAGGCAAAACAAACGAATAAGGTCAAGCCCACGAGACAAGGGTCGTCGTAATCATAAAGATAAGATCATAATCCAAGCGTAAGCCAAGAGCCGAACAAAAGACTAATCAAAGAAAAATTCTTGTTTTATCTTTGCAAGTCCCTGAGAAGATATCGTGCTTTGTTTTCGTTTTCATCTCGTCTTTATGATTATGTCGATCTTGTGAACCAGGCTTAAGCCTGCTCTGTTTGCTATCCTCTTCTAATACTTTTTGGTGTATTTTCTATGACAATATTCTCAATGGGAAAATGTCAATCCGTGGTCAGGAGGGGCTCTTTTCGATGCAGAGGTTTTACTGAGAGGATCAAGAATACAATGGCAAAGGAAGAGCGCTGTCTCAACCTCAAATACGATACGAAACTGACAGCTTAAATCGTCCAGATTTTAAACAATTCAAAAACTCATTCCAGAATAAGACGCATCTTCTGTTAGAGAAACGCTCACACAAATGTTGGAACATATGCTTTATCGCGTATTTATTTATCGCGTATTATTCGCCCAATCGTCTAGTAAAAATCTCGAAAACTTGCCATAAGGAAACTTATTCTGCGAACTCATATGTGTGGTGATGGACGATACATTTACGATAGCTCCACCACAGCCTTCCTTCATGAGTTTACCCGCAACTATCTGCAACGAGAATGATTTTAATAATAATAATAATAATAATAATAATAATAATAATAATAATGGAAACAAGTATGATTTTATTTCAAAATATAATAAAAATACAACTTTTACTTACTGAATTTACAGGTAAAAAAGTTGTGTTATGGTAACAAGCTGAGATTAAAATATGTATAATATATTTAAAATAACAGTGATACAGTATACAATATAAACAGAAAGAACTAAAAACTAGTTATTTCAATAATAATAATAATAATAATACACTGGTGCACATGCGGAAACTACAACCTTGAAAAAACAAACAAGTGGTATGAGCATGCACCTCAGGGAGTGGTAGAATCAGATATGGTGAAACTTCTCTGGGATTTTACGATTCAATACGACCACCAGATAGAAGATAAAAGGGCAGATATGGTAGCAGCATAGAAAACAGAGCGAAAGTGTACAGTAATTGATATAGTCATCCCCGGAGACAACAGAGTTGATGAAAAAGAAGCAGAAAAGATAGAAAAGTACTAAGAATTGAAACGAGAGATAATGAACCTGTGGTCAGTAAGAAAGACAGAAGTAGTTCCAGTTGTGATCGGAGCGTTGGGCACTGTAAGCAAAGAGTTCGAGCAATGGATCGAGAAAATTGGGATAACTGTTAAGGTTGAACAGGTTCAGAAAAGGACACTTCTCGAAACAGCAAGAGTTCTCAGGAGAGTACTAGGGAGCTAGAGATTACAGTGGCACCTTAGTTTACGGGTTGTGGACAGCTGTCACTGTCGAATCCCGGTTAAACCGTGCGAAGAAAGTAACATCATCATCATAATAGTAATAATAATAATAATAATAACAATAATAATAATAATAAATAGGTAGGCAAGATGTTTCGGCATCCTCAGGGAGTGGCGCCCCCTGCCTTGCCAGCTGGGTAAACGGGTGATTGAAAGCCACTGCTTGCCTTAATTGGCCGTCAGTGGTAAGTAACCTCACCTAAGGTGTTGGCAAACCTTCCCTGTTAGCCCAAGGACTAGTAAATCCTTCTGACTGTCCTGATGTCCTTTACCTTAAATGGTTGAGTGAGCCCAGGACACTTACGTGTCTGAAAGGAACTCTCCTAGTCTAAGAACAAAATAGATCACATTATCCAACTTCAGCTATTGGACTGGCGTCTAGCTTGCCTTAATTGGTCGGCTTTGCGGAACAGACCCTTAGAATAGTCTGAGAGGAAGTGTGATGGTTATTGAGGAAGTCTCATGATTTATAGGTGCAAAGCACCAGCCCTTGACCATGCCCAACCAACGGAATTGTGTATGTGAGACTGTGGTGTAAAATGGCATTAACTACTCACGATGTTTTTCACTTTGTGATTGTCATACCACTATAATTTATGGGACATGTGCCCACTTTGGCATAATATGGCAATTTGGGCTAAACGACCTCATTGGCTCGTATGAGCCGACTTTCCTCAATAATAATAACAATAATAATAATAATAATAATAATAATTTGGGCACTGGAGTAGGACAAGCACAGCTTCAGCCTACTACGGGAATGTGGACGCTCCCGCCTACCAGAGTCCGGGGTGGCACCTTTGGCAAGTGCCAGCAACCCCTTAGCCAAGGGTAGACAAGACTCTTTAGCCTTGGATGGCAACTTATCTAGGAGAAGGAAACTCCGAGATAAAACCAGAAATAGGTAGGCAAGGCATTGACTCGGAGCCAGTGACCTCCATAAAACAAGCAGGCTTTGATGAAATGACCTAGGGAGTAGCGCCCCTGCCTTGCCAGCTGGGTAGACAGGTAGCCGAAAGCCTCAGCTTGCCTTAATTGGCTGGCAGCTGCAAGTACACTACCTTCAAGTGTTGGCAAATCTACCCTGCTAGCCCAAGGACTAGAAGAAAATCTGTACAGCAGGCTGATGCCCCTGACCTTAGTTGGCTGAGGATAAACCAGCCTTAAGTGCTGAAACAGATCTGCACTAGTCTAAGAATAAAACAATATTCAGTTTTAACCCTTGCAGTGGCACGCCTAAACTGACCTTAATTGGTTGGAAGTGCAACAGGGTACTGTTAAGGTCAAACTGGATATACGCATTGGGGAGTACTTTCAGGGACTTTAAAAGTCTGTACATCCCTTGCTCCTTCCTGACTGGATAAGCTGGGCGAGTAAGGGCTGGCCCCGAGATATTAAGACAGGCCAGTATGGACACCAGAGCAATATATGGAGTATAGAAATGTGCAGAGATTGTGTTTAAGAAAGGAAAGATGGGCCAAGGAGAGGGGTTACATATTTTACAAGAAAGAATGAAGGCACTTGACCCAAAAGAAAACGAAGTATACAAAGTCCTAGAATGTGAACAAGCAGAAGAAATTGATGGGAAGAAAGTGAACAAAACTGGTTGGTTACAAACAGTAGAATGTCTTCTTTTGTGGATGTCTTAAAACTGTATGATAACATAAAGAAATACCGTGTGACAATGGAAACCATAATTTGGATATTTAGTTCTAAAATTTGTAGGGAACTTGAAACTGTGAAGTTTCAAATTATACTAATGAAATGAGTAAGAGAAGCAATCTATCAAATATTAAAGCCTAGTCCACGTGTTTACGTTATCTGTGGTAAGTCTTCTGTGACAAAGATGTTTGCTCGTATAGAAAAGCAGCAAATGCCATGTCGAGAACTCGTCTACCTATGCGCCAGAAATGACTATGGACAGCGGAGACAAAACCGAAGAAGCCACTGCCAACGTCTGAATACGCAGAAATTTTCAGTGACGGGTCGTACTCACGAACAAACTTTCGTATATGACAATTTTTCTTTGCCATATAAAAACTGGCACGCCAGTTTTACAGCAAATGCATTTGTCACATAATATTCGGGCAAATTTTCTCAATGTATACTATCAAATAAAAATGGTAACTGAAAAACTTGCCACAGAAAATGTGTTCGTGTGGACAAGGTTTAAGAAATAAATAAAAGTATAGACAAATGTGGGATACGAGAATTTGGGAGGATTACTGAGAAACCAAATGAAGAGTACAAAAATAAATGAAAAAATAGGAAAATGAAAAAAGTGTGTAAATAGAAATTTTTAAATGGAATGAATTGTATCACGTTCATAAATTCTAGACCTGTATCCCTGATGGGGTATGTGATTAGGTTTCATTTAATGAACGAAATACAGTGAGAACGTAAAAGGATAGACTCTATTTCAGAATAATCCATCAGGCAACATGAACATATCTCATAATTTGACCTACACTGCTAAAGTCAACTAGAAAAGTTGACTAGAGCGGGATTCGAGCTCGCATCTTCGGGGTGAACATACGAACTACATACATACTGTTCCCGGTTACCTAGATCACTCAATCGATAGAGCAGTGGTCCAGTTATCAAAAGATTCGCGTTCGAATCCCGCTCTAGTCAACTTTTCTAGTTAAATTTAGCAGTGTAGGTCAATTCATGAAATATTTTGTGTAAGGATAGACCAAAAGACTATAAAATAACTGACAGCATACCAACCCAAAAATCTGGAGTTGCTTTCGGCTATTCCCTCCAGCAACTCTTACGCTTTTTTTTGTGCTCTCTAAACTTTCCGAGTGAATTCGTAACTCAATGGAGCACGCAAAATCACGAACCATTTTATTCGATGAATTTTTTTAAGCCAGGTCAGTTATGGTCAGGAGTTGCAAGTCAGAATTGATTGTATATACAGAACGGTAACTCCGAAAAGTGAAAATATATTTAATGCGGTTCTTCATTTCGATTACGTTTTAGTCATCGTCAGGAATGCTACTGCTAATAACGTTACAGCGATATTTATAAGGAAATGGAGAGGAGTTAAATTTCAATTGGTGAAATATGACTAAATTTGTCGAAGCTTTGGCACCGTGGTTCACTAGCGGTTTTAGTCGGTAGATGGCAAGTGATTCTTTGAATAATAATCGGGACCAGTGATTAGCTTTCTCTATTATTTTAAGATTTTTTAAAATAAGTTGACGTTACGTTAGTTTTCTGACGATGACTAAAACTTTATCAAAACGTAGAATTGCGTTGAATATGTTTCCACTTTTCGCATTTACCATTGTTCTGTATTTAATCGAAATACTTAGTGGTCTCCCTAATTAGTAAGATTTTTCTTTTGGGGAAAAAGCCATGGGAACTAAATTTGAACAATCACATAAAATTAGAGTGTAGCGAAGGCATTGATGAAAGACGTTTAAAAAAAGGGTGGTGCCAGAGTGGGCGGGGATAGCGGGGGCTACAGTCTCCCGTCGGGGAACCTTAGGACCCCTGTCAGTGAAAAATTAACTATCCGTCGGGGAATTTTCACGGATGAACACACTTACATATAACAAACTATGAGAACTTGTTCCTGATTTAGCCAAGAAATATAATAGACTCTTCTCTTCACGTCAAATGTAAAAGCAAACTATTTCTAGACGGAAGTTGAGATTGTTCTTACCAACAAATAACGTTAAAAAGCCGAAAAGGCGAGGAAAAAGCTGAAACTTAAACCTAGTCCACATGAGCCTATTTTCTGCGGCAAGTTTTGCAGTGACTATTTTCATTTTCTCGCATACATTGAGAAAATTTCCTCGAATTTTATGTGACGAATACATTTGCTGTAAAAGTGGCGCGACAGTTTTTATGCGGCAAAGAAAAAATGTCACATGCGAACGTTTGTTCGTGAGCACGACCCATCACAGAAAATTTGCCACATACTCAGAGGTTGGCAGTGGCTTCTTCGTGTTTTTTCTCCACTGCCTAAGTCACTACTGGCAGATAATCGAACGAGATTTCAACATAGAATTTGCTGTCTTTATATACGAACAAATATCTTTGTCACAGAAAACTTGCCACAGAAAATTTGATCATGTGGAATAGGCTTTAAGAGAACATACTGACGTTTTAAGGGATGGAACTTTGTCGGAGTGAAATATGAAATGTTGTAAGAACTTGATGTTATTTAGCGCATTACCATTCCCTTACCAAGTCCTCAGTCCGTTCCTCCTCTTTTTGGCTTACAGATCGTTTTAAATAGAGGAAGTAGATAGATTTTGTGACGGTCTACTACTTCAAGGCACGTTTACACGAGCGATTTTGTACGTTGCGATTGTCATCCCGGTGTATCCAATAAATTCATGTCAGTTTATGCAGGAAGATATGCGCTCAATGATTTGGTGCACTTTGTCCTCCATGTTCACGGCGGTTTTAATACATACCCCAAGGTGTCAATCGCAAAGCACAAAATTGCAAGTGTAAACGAGCCCTAAAGTATTGAAATTAGGAGAGATGAAATTATATCGTAAACCTGGTGACCAACAGCGTCATAATAAAGATTTGTTAATGCAGGTTTAACGAGTAAGTAGACGAGTTATCCTTAGCGCTCTCTGGCTCGTTTAAATATCATAAATTCCTAGGTTCAATCTTTGCCCGGTCTATTTTAAATTTTTACTTACCTGACTGATTCGCAGCGGGGCAATGGCATTGACCGACATGGACCTACGAGAATTCAAATCAAAAGATCACTCAGACTTCGGAAAATTAACTATGGTGTAAACGATTAACCAACTATACTACAAACGCACTGTTCCAGCTAGATTTAAAAAAAAGTAGAGAGGGCAGGAAATTTGCATAGAAAACTTGTACTGCGAGGTGACGCAGATTCTTCCAATTCTTTTAAGCTGGAACAACTCTTACAGAACCACACCACTGATCCGATATATTTAACTTTCAGTCATACTGAACAACCATTACTTAGAATTTGGGGTAACTGGTGATTATAAATTGATATTTGGTAAATTTTTAGCAAAAGTCGGTCAAAAAGATAAGGAACATGCTTCCTTTTGAAATAAGACTGAATATTTTTACAACTTTCATTGCTCCACATTTAAATTACTCCTCAGAAACTTGATAGCCCGGCAACAAAACGTCTGCTGATAAACTTGAAAGCGTATGAGAAACAAGCTTCGTTTTGAAATACTGTAAGATTGAATATTTATACATCTTTCATTGCTCTGCAGTTAAATTACTGTTCAGAAACTTGGAACTACGGCAACAAAACTTCTGCTGATAAACTTGTTGAACGTTAAAAGAAAAGAAAGGTTAGAAGAAAGCTAATGAACGTGCTGTTCGCTTCGTTTTTAGACACGATTCCACCCCGTATAACGAACTGCTCAAAAAACTGGTAAAACTTTGAGGTATCAAAGAGCTATTAAAATTTTTTGTACTGTGTACATGTTAATAAATGTACCAACTCTCCAAAAAGCTTAAAGGACGTAATAGAACTTAGACAAAGATTATATTCGTTAAGAAGAAAAGATATTTTGATACTCCCAATTATCAATACCACCACGTACACGGGCTTAGTTCTTGGCGATCCTTGGCTGCCAAGTTGTTAAACGCACTTCCGGGCATAGTAAAATCTGCTGAGAGCTACCGTGCTTTTAAAACTGTTATAGTTTTTTGATAGTATTTTTGAATAAATTTTATATTAAGATTATGGTATAATTGTATATAGAGCTTTTAAGATTAGAATTTTATTCTTATGTTGCAATACCTGCATATTAGCGAAGTGAAACTAAGTCTATTCAACCAAGTTAAATATAATTTTATTGTACTGTATTGTATTGCGTTGCATTGCATTGTGTTGCGTTGCATTGTGTTGCGTTGCATTGCATTGCATTTAGTCACGGAAAATACAGCATTGTCTCCGAAACTTTAGTTACGGGGGAATGACGTTACCAATCGAGTGCCGTTCCGACAAAGGACGTACAGTACGGAATCACATCTTTAAGCATTTCCTCAGTAACTAAAGTTTCTGTGACACTTAAACTACACGTAGTGCCTAGTTACATCATTTCTCACATACTAAAAGAAATATGTATTATCAGGTCAAAACAGAACTTTAACAACGTAAGATAAAATTGCAAAAGTTAATAACGAACGTTTTGGATCCACAAGGTCATCATGACGAAGTATGGAATTTTTGTAGTATTTTCAATAAAGCTCGTGTATTACCTAAAGTATGAAGACTCGAGGCTAAAGTTTCGAGCAAAGTCCTTTGTCCGACTGAAACGTACAATGAAATCAAAACTCAATGGGAGTTTTAAATATAAAATACGAGTGAAAAAATGTCCAGCCAAATTCCAAAATAAAATATTTGAGGTGCTACTGATGGAAAGTCATTTGTTATTTTCACTCTTTCCCGGCGGGAATAAGACTTGTATTATTTGACTGTGGTCAACGCCACACGATTTTACTGGCCGAAGGGAAGAGCTTTCTCAGGGAAAGAGTTACCGACCGGCACTAAGTCTTTCACTGCGAGATAGACTTGTATTATTTTAAGAAGTTGAAAAGTTGATAGCTGCCGTGACTGATTTCAAGGAATTTTGGAATTCTCTGAATTCATTCACGACAGTTATCAACCTATCAACTTTTTACCTTATTTATCACTGTCTACGCAGTGTTCTATTCTTATATCATTGATTGTATTATTTTACTCTGGCCAATGGCAGACGATTCTACTCGTCAAGGGAAGATCACTCGCCAGAAAAAGGAGATCAAAAATCAGATTGAGAGGAGGCAGAAGAGGAACTGACAAGACTGGGATATACAGGAGGTGACGTAAAGGGAAACAAATGAACAGGATTCCAGTGGTTAATGTTTTACATCCTCCTGTGTTAGGCAAAAACAACTTTACAAAAAATTCTCAAACTTATCAATAATTCACAAAGAAAAAACAAAAGAAATACATAATTAATCAGTATTTAGAAATGGGAGGAAGATTACAGCTGAATTTTTCCAACTTTCGGCTGGATTTTCGCCTAAAATACTGGTTCGTTTGAGAAGTAATTTCAAACACTCGTTTAGTGTTCTTCGTCCGATTTCTAGATACCTCGAAACTCGTTAAAAAACTCGGCTTCGCCTCGTTTTTCAACTCGTTTCTCGGTATCTAGAAATCGGAGGAAGAACAGCAACTCGCACTTGAAATATTACATCAAAAACAAAAAACAAAACTAAAAAAGCAATAGAAAAATCACTGTTCTGATAACGTAGAACTGTCTTACTACTGTCTATTCGTCTCTGTAGTTTATATTCAACGATCAGACGGTTTTCTATGAGCTGAACGAAACCCAAGCTGTCAACCGCTCCTAGGAAATCAGGACGATTTGTGCAATTATTATAGTATAAGTTTTTGGGAGCCAAAGGTTTTTGGGCACACATTTCGTTAATTTGATTGGTAAGTTTGCAACAAAACGTGGATTATCTTTGTCCCCATCATATTTTAATGACAGAATAGTAAATTGTGCGGTGGCCGATCAAATTGATATGGATACTGTTTCTAACATTGCCTACTTTTCCATTTCATCTTTGGAAACCTCCAGACCACTCATAATGTTCGGTCGAACTGCATTATTGACCAGCAGGTCAACGCGGCCAGCCGCATCAACAGCTTGAGCAGCTTCCTCAACGTTGACAAGATCAACACATATCGTTTGTAAATTAGGGATCTAAACGTAATCAAAAACATATATTTAATCACAACTTGATCACACTGCCACTTCCTTGTTCCTCCTGTAACTCCAATCTTTCGTTTCTCGCTCTGTTTTCTTCCTATCTTTCTTTTCTCACCATTTATTCTTTCTTATTCATTTCGTCGTCGTGCAGCTCATTGTTCTGGACTCTCCTAGACGTTATTTAGAACAGTTACGCGGCCAAGGGCCCTAGCTGAATTTGACAGTTGGACGTATCCTTTAATGAGAAAAACGGGAAAAAAAATGATCACGAAAAATGCTACGGACAATTTCGTATTATTTACTGTGACGAAAAGCCGATCACGAAGTTTTATAATTTCTGCTTTTTCCATCTTTTTCGCTAGAAAACACCACTTTGTTGAACGAAAGTCGTTTTATATCGACTACGAAAAATATTGGATTAATTTCAGAAATGTTCTTTCGGATTGATCAAAAACTGGAGTTCAGTGCCTATACTGAATGAAAGAACATTTCTGAAATTAATCCAATATTTTTCGTAGATTAAACTCAGTCCTCGTTATAAAACGATTTTCGTTCAATAAAATAGTGTTTTCTAGTGTTTTCCAGTTCTGAACGAAGCCAAAAATGTCTAAAGGTAGTGCTCTTAAAGAAAGGGGAAAAAAGGATAAAAAATACCTGAAAGAAATCTTCTGGAATTGCCGTATACAGTAGCTCCACACAAGGGGTGGCCCCAGGAATTCCCCTACGCAGAGGCTAACCTCCCTGACAGGGGGGCTAAACCAGAGGGGCTAGGACGACGTCCTTTTTATAATTTCCTTTGTTGAAGGACGAAAAAATGTTATTTTTTGCAAGAATAATCGCAACAGCTGACCAGAAACAGTTTACTTTTAGACTTAACATGAAGAGAAGAGTCTATTATAAATTTGTACAATATATAAACAGGTTATCATCATTGAAAATATCCCGACGAACAGGAGTGCTAAAGTTCGATGACAGGGGGGCTGTAGCCCCCTATGCGTCCCCTCTCTGGCGCCATCCTTGGCTCCACAATTCTGAATCATGTTATCACAACTGCTTCAATTTTTACTGTTAAATAAAGTAGTTTTTACGATAGTTCCTCAGATGTTGGACAAGAGCATTTTCTGCCTTCTCCCGCCCTTGAAACTCCGTAAAAGCTAAGTCCTAATAAGGTTAAGGAGACTTCTCATGGTTTTGCTTAGTTGAAAATGGTATTGTAACAAAAATATAACATAAGTAATACCTTTACTTTTTTAGACTGATAACAGTTCTTTTGTTTTTCATTCAAGGGTCCATTTACACAATTGTTCATTTTGATGCACATTATTTGATCTACATTCGCGAGTGAACAGCAAGCAGGAATTGTGCCTTTACGACATAATCACATATGGCAAAGTGAAGAATCAGATACGACAATCGTATCGTGTGGATAGGCCTTAATATCATAATCTTCAAAAAATCTTATACTATTTTTAAAGCGTTTGATGTTTGCATGGTGTTGCCATGGATCAGTGTTGATAGTTTCAAATATGCTAATCATATGCATTAAAGCCTTCAAGTTGGTAACTTTTTATTGAACCCGCGGTCACCCATATTCCCTATTTCGTATACCTGTTTAATAGGAAAGGACTCTCAATTGCTGTGAAAAATTTCTATTATAATATATTTGTGTCATAGAATTTGTATTGTAATGAATTTGTATTATAAAACTGTTACATCGCGGAACCAATTAGGTTCTTTTAAATTATGTGAATCTGTTTCAGTTTTTAAGTGCAATCATAAGACTTACCTTTCGAATGATTTTTTGTCGACATGACTAATTCAATTTAATTTAGGTTAGTATAGAATTATTTGGTTTTATATGTTTTATTTGTCATATTGTCACTGAAAAGCCCCTATGGGGAGTGTTCAATAAATTATTCTATTCTTCTCTACCATTATTAGTTCATGAGTATATGAATGATTCAATTAGGCACGCTGAATGGCACCACGCGAGCAAACTTGAAATACCAAGGAAGTACTGGGCAGAGGACTTGAACCGTTTTCTCCAGTCCTGGGACTGAAAATAATAGTTCATGTCCTTGGACTTAAAATATAATTTCATGCAATCAGTTTATTCATCCATTCATTCATTACTAATACACTTCTTGATTGTGCCAATGCACTAATCCTCACCTGATTACCTCCTTAAACCAATGGTGGTGAATCACTATGCCCATATCATGAGTCCACCCCCTCATATGAACTTTGACCACATTTGGTCACATTACAAAAAGGACCATTCCTAACTACTTTTTCTTTCCTTCCCCTCCTTCCTTCCCTTCCCTTCCCCTCCTTATCTAAATATCAACCAGGATTTACACGCTTTCAATCTAGTACCACGGCACTGTTGGACGCAACAACTGAATGGTTCATTAATATGGATAACGGGAAACTAAATTCAGTGATTTTCTTAATTTATCCAAACCATTTGACACCGTCAACCATTCGATCTCACTAAAAAGACCTCTCAATTTATGGTATTTCATGTAAGTCTCTTAAATGGTTTAGTTCGTACTTAAGTAACAGAAAACAGCAATATTTTGTTAATGGTCATTTATCAACTCCCAGGACTATCTCATGTGGTGTTCCTCAGGGATCAATACCGGTACCAGGACCACTGTTTCTTATCCCCCTCGCCCGTCGCGGGAAGCGCGATGCGAGGGTACTAATCCTGACGCGGGAAGCGCGATGCGAGGGTACTAATCCCGACGCGTGTAGAGTCCTGTAACACGTGTGGTAACCAGGGAGAAGAATTCTCGCATTGTGTACCCATGTTTCTACATATATTTTTACAATAACACGCATCCTACGCACACTTTCATTGGACGAGCCTAATTTTCTCTCAGAGTATAGAGACACGGTTGACGTCATTTTCATTTTGTCCCCTCGCCCACCGCACCAAGCGCGGTGCAAGGGTACTAATCTCGACGTGCGTGGAGTCCTTTTACACGCATGGTGATTAGGGAGAAAATTTTTCGCAGTTTTTGAATAATTTATGTTTGTGTGTATATACATACATACATACATACATACATATATATATATATATATATATGTGTGTGTGTGTGTGTGTGTGTGTGTGTGTGTGTGTGTGTGTGTGTGTGTGTGTGTGTGTGTGTACGAGTAAATTTCATCTTACTGAGTGTTAGTGTTTGTAAGCTTGGATATATTTATGATGAAAAGTTTGTTCTCAAGCTTTATCTCAGAAAATTTCTGCGCTCCCCAACGGGAATCGAACCCGTGTCTCCCGATTGCCGGTACGGTTGTTTTACCACTAGACTATAGGGTCTCAGACGGCAAGCATGATCAACCAGGTCTCTAATTAACATAGTATATATATATATATATATATATGTATGCGCACGCTCACTAGTCTCTAGTTAGAGCGCTCTGGCATGGCTTAGATGTACCACAAGCGTGGGACATTTGAGTTGCCTATATAATGTAGGCTACGCCATCCTGCTCATCAGCACTACACTGATGAGGCCCAATAGGCCGAAACGGTTCCGTCTGTAGTTATATATATATATATATATATATATGAATATGAGTATCTATCCACGGATTTCGGTCACTCAAGAACGCCATGTGCAAGCTCGGGGACTGGTATGTTGTTGACCAAACCTTACTTAGGTTATTTAGATCTGTACTGAAGCAAAACGACTTGGTGTCGTTCTTTTTTCCCTCTGTATGGATCACTCAGACGTTGTATACATCGTTCAAACACTGAAGCCAGTAAATGATTTAAGAAAGGCAAACGAAATGGCTTTCTTGGTGCTTGCGACTGGTTTCACTTTTGCCGGACATCTTGTTAACTGGACAATTTATGACTTGAAAGAGCAGTTCTCAAGTTAGCTCTTTGGAATATGCATTTGCCAACCATTCACTTTTTGCTGCAACGCCTTGTCTTGGTTCTTTCTGATTTATATGAACAAAAGACGTATGGGAACTCGCTTGCTATCAGGACATTTGCTAAGCGACTAAGTTGAATAGATGCCGATTTGAATAAATCTTGGGACTTTTCACGTTCTGGTAACCACTTACCTGAGCTACACAATCACTGGTAGGTCTGAATCGAGTAGCTTTGAAATACAAGTTCAGCGAACGGAATTGTTTTGAGCAGCTTTCAAAAGTAGCTTCCCGACTTCATTCTTCCCTAAGGGAGACATCTTGTACTAAACATTATCGCCTGGATTTTGCTGGTGGTTATTGGTAAAGTAGAATGAAGATTGTGGTTCATTCATCTCTGTAGGACGATTACTTTTGAACATTTTGCAGTATTTAAACGGACAGCGTTCATGGTCAATTGTTTGAGAAGTGGGATAGCACACTCATCGTCCAGAAGAGTTGTCCAGGCCCTAACAGGATTAGGATGCTTTCTCCGCTTTCCACACAAAGATTTCATCGCCTCAATCAGGAATTTTTTCCCTATGAAATGTCGTCCCACTGAAGACGTTAAGATGTATTTTTGACTCGATACACAAAATGCAAGGTAAAAAGCCACGAGGTAACTCGCGAAAAAGGTACTTGTTTTTGGTTACCAAATTATCCTTCGGCAAAACAGTTGTCCGTTTCAATCTTTCTCATTTCGAGAGTGATTTGTGCATGACGACCTTTACCGTATTCGACCAGTAGTGCTTTCATCAGGATTTTAAAACCTCTCAAGAAAGTTTAAAGTCGTCTTTGTGTAAATTTACCGTTGAACTCTGTGTTGAGGTGCCACTGAATGCTTAGTTGAAAATACGCAAGAGTTGCAGGTTTGTACGCCATTTTTCTTTTTTATTGATGTTTTACCATGGAAAAAGTACGTCTGTTCTCGTCCTTCTTTCGACAAAATTTGCACCAAGTTTGTTTGTCGTGTTTTGTTTTATGTTTTGTATTTTCCGATTTTTGGTCAGTAATAAAAATAGAAAATTCGTTCATGTTTACTTTGTTTATTTCCTCCGTTTCGTAATTCGTTTCATCGTCGTCACCAAAGTCTTGTACCTCCGGATGAATACTGAGCATATATCCTTATCATAGTACATCTTGAAGACATTTGTAACCAACTTTGAGATAACGTGTAATTTATCAATCTTTTAAGTCAAAAAGAGGTCAGAAAATTATGCAATCATGAGCTGTCCGTAATGCTAGTATCAGTTGGTTAACCTATGAGAATGCTCCACTTCTAAAACCGAAAGTCTAGTCATCTAATAAAAAATGTCTTTCTTTAAGGCAAAATAAGTGAGAAGTCTAATTAGAAAACGACGCGTATTGCCATAAGCCCGCAACTAATTCAAGGTATTGATCCTATCATTCATTGTTTAATAATTTAATTGTAAGGATTGATATCTTACCAATTGTTAAGCCGTTGAACGTTATTCTCACCGAACTTTTTGTTTTAATAAAACAGAATTGAAATTTTAAACGTAAATATGACTATAAGAAGTTTAAATATAAAATAATTTCCAGTTTGGATTGTAGTTTATTTGCGGTCAAATTCTGTGTGGATTTTTTTTATTGCATTCACTCTTCTAGTTGTCGTAAGGACGATTTGTCTCTTTGACAATTTTGAAAAATTATCAGTCTTACTCGGATTCTCGAGAGATATAATGGAAGGGTGAGCGAGGGTTTGTTGCGTACACGTATTTCCAGTCGTACGGAGTAAGTGACCGATCCCTTACAGTCTTATGGAATATTAAGGAGAATCGAGACTGACATGTTTGAGGTAGTTGATCGTCCAGGTTAGTGTAGTCTTGAGAAAGACTGTTGGTTGAAGTGACTGACGTTTCGACAGCCTTAGCGGCGGTCATCTTCAGAGTCTTGACTCAACCAACAGTCTTTCTCAAGACTACACTAACCTGGACGATCAACTTCCTCAAACATGTCACGATTCTCCCAGGTTCAAACCATTTACTTTATTAGAATCGAGACTGGTTACCGGATATTCAAAACTAATATGTTACGAGATTTTTCAAGCCTTTAAAGTCTACTCGATGTAGACTTGGATCCGCGATAAGAGTTTCAAATAAAATAACGTGGATAACAGCTTTTGTCTCTCCCTATTAAGACTTACTAAGACCTCCACATAACAGCTTCACTTCAAAATTGAAAACTATAAAAGTTTCAATGAGTTATATATCTACCAAGCAACCACATCTAATGATGTTTTATACGCACGCTCAAGTTATTCTACTCAGAAAGTTTTTCTGAGTCGCACAGCTGGAGAACTTGCGTATAAAATATCATATAAAAATGTCTTTGGCAGACTGGGGGTTAGGTCCTCCTACTAGTTTTTAGGAGGGCCTGCTATCTACTTTTTAGATGTAGTGGCATAATAGTTTGAACACTTTCGTGACAGGAATGTAGTCCGATAGTTATAATTATATGGGAAACAAAGCTTAGATAACTCCAGTATTGTATAATTGTTCTTTTTCTTTTTTCTCACGTGATTACCTCTCCAGACAAGACCATTAGCGGAGAATCAATACTTTAAAACCAGTTTCCACGGTCATAGCATTTGTGTCACATCCACTTTTCAAGTTTGTCCTTCACTTCATCACCCCACGTAAACCCTATCGTTCCTAACGTCTTTTTCTTTCACTATTTCCTTTCATTCTTTCCTTTCATTCTTTCCTTTCTTCCTTGTTGTCTTCATTCAAGTCGATATTTTTCTTCCTGCACTATTAGTTATACCTACAATCATAACTAGAGTGAGATTTTACTCACCTCTTCTTTCAAGGAATCAAGGTCACTTTGGGTTCTTGTCAGGGCAATAACATTTGCTCCACATTTTGCTAAAAGCTTGGCGGTTGCACGACCAATTCCTGAAAAATTTTCGCAACGTTTGCTGAAAAGTTTATTAAATTGAGTTCATTCCATAAAGATACTCGCTTATGATGAAAAGTAAGAAAATAATGTTCTTCAATAAAGACTGGAAGCTCTGAGGAAATATCTTATTTAGCGGCTTTTTCCCACTATAGGCAAAATGAAATACTTTCTGGGGCTTTGGATATTAAGATTTTAGCCCAGTGCTTATATGTCCAAGTTTCATTTTGGCCTAGTGCTCACATGTCCAAGTTTCATTTTGGACCAGTGCTCACATATAGGAAATAAAATATTTCCCTAAACGTAACCATCACTTCATATGATCTCCCAAAAACGATGAAATTCTACTTCAGCAGTTTATAGAAAAGATTATTAAACAGATCAGAAGTTTACGCAGGATGTGTAACACCATTGTGTGAAACAGTGTACTGCTGTGGTCGATGGGGTAGAACTTCACAGTTCTAAATTAAGTTAAGTTATTAAGGAATTAAGTGGTTATTGGCCCACAGTATGAATTTGAGGAAAGAACCAGAAATATCCCGTAACACGTTCATGTACCAGCTTTCAACACTCAGTAATTCAAGTATCATTTCACATGCAAGCCTATAAAAATAGTTATGCAAGCTGACAACATAGTTAGCTAGGGAATCGTTTGTGAATGTATAAATCTGGCCATTGAAACTGTCTCAGACACACTGGAAGTTCTGATTTAAAGTTTGGATTGTTTACATTGGATGGTTTGAAATACATGATTCTAACATCCCAGAAAGTATTTCTTTTTTGTTGTCTTTGTGTGCCAGAGAATAAAGTAATTGTTAGTAAAACCAAATCCTACATGAGTAAATGAACACTTTCTTTGTCAGTGATCGTGCATTGATCAGTGAATACTTTCATGGTACCATATAATTTATGAGCAGATACTTACCAAGCATCAAAAAAGCTAAGCATTATCCTTTTTGCCCATATTATTTGACTGCAAATTGCAGTCATAACGTAGGCACCTACAGTACTTTTGATTTTGCCAGGGGTTACCCAAACCAAAAATAGTTATAAAAATTCTGCCATGGGTCCAAGCCCCTCTAAGGGGGGGCCAGGGGGCATGTCTTCCCTGAAAATTTTGAAAATTGATATCCGTAGATTGGTTAAAATGGATTTGCAGCACTTAAAACAATTCAAATTTCCTCTGCTGGTGAGACCAAAGTCACACAGCTAATAGCACAATATTTGTATTAAATATTCTGCCCATTTGGGCCCTTGATTGAACTTCCTGCCACTACAAGCTGTCTTCTAGAGTGGCCTTGTACAACAGTGAATCGATACTGCATTTGTAAAACTTAAAGATGAAAAGTTATACAATTACAATCACAATTTGACTACACTTTCCCCTCAGGCCATCAGCTGAAAGTCAAAAAGTTGGATTTAGGCCATTAATTACCAATTGCTGATCTGAGAAAACTCAAACATTGTAACACCTCTGAAGTCCAGCATTCTTGGATAGACCATGCTAATGAAGTTTTATTCTGTGGTTTTTGCATCTATTGTAATCTTCCTATAACTGTTCTGAAAATTACAGGCAATGGTCAGCACCTCCTAATTATTTTTTGGGGATGGGGGTGCTTCAACCTCAAGCATCCACAAAGTCAGCACCCTATGAC
This sequence comes from Heliopora coerulea, assembly GCA_030142905.1. NCBI lineage: Eukaryota > Metazoa > Cnidaria > Anthozoa > Scleralcyonacea > Helioporidae > Heliopora > Heliopora coerulea. The sequence continues at coordinate 117,610 of JASJOG010000494.1, forward strand.
CCACTGGCTCTCCCTTCATAACAAGATATTTGTGCAAAAGACCTGTGTTGATATCGACTGTCTTTATTTCAGTTCTTTGGTTCAGACTGATTTCTCTGCAATATGTCTTACAGGTAAGGATAAAAAAAATACAGCATATGGCCATTTGCCTTGTGTTGCTAAGGGTTAACTGACCAGGAATTTGTAATGACTGGATCAAGATTGGACTGAATCAAGAATTATGAAGCTGGAGGACTGAGTTATCGGCCAAAGCATTGGGCCGATAATACTGAGACCTTAATGTTGCCGATGTCAAAAAAGCCAAATTCACTAATTGTTTATAACACATTTTCAAGTAGCAATCAACTACTTACTAAGCTATCTGCACTCAGAAAACTCTTGCTGGCAAGCGAGTTGTCTCGCTCAAGCTGGGCTACTTGTCGGTGGGTTGTGACCCGCACATTCACGATATCGCTTCGTTTACACTTTACGTATTTCATGACTTCAGATAACAACATGATGGGATTAGAACACGGAAATGTCGAAGTCTTTGACAAATCACTGTCAAGAGTCTGTCTCAATTTACGTCATGGTAATTCAGCATGACGCGGTACATTGTACAGCATGGTACAACAACCGCGGATTTTGCCATTGTACAGCATGGTACAACAACCGCGGATTTTGCCGAGGTTAATTTGTACAAACCAGGTTTCTTTCTTCTGCTACAATTTGGAGTTGCCTTCCATAACTCCCTAGGGCCTAGTGGAAAATGGGCGCTTACAAGTCACATTTGTCTTCGAATGATTTGAGTATCCGGACGCTCTACGTCAGTTTTTACACTTTGCAAATTTCTCAAATCATTTCTTTGAGTTCAGTTACCACTAATTTCCGACATACTAAAACTCAGTGTAAACTTAAATGATTCATGACGATGATTTCAAGACCACCGACTACAGAAGGAAGTATTGCTGCTATCGTGTTGAAGATACGACAGGTAAAACTCATGAAATAATCCAATGCAGCTGTTTTGCGTATGGTACGGAGCTGAGAAAACGTCCTACTTGTAACTAATAAGGTAGATGACAGTAATTGACAAACCTTTTCCAGCGCCAGTGACCAATGCAGTTTTTCCAGTAAAATTGATCTCCATGTTCTTCTACAATATGGTTACCTCAAACTCCACAATAAGATTGCCACATCTAAACAGCGAATTCTGAAATGTGCAAACTTAACCCGATTAATTGGACTCTGTTCATCCAATGCGCATGTCTAGAAACCTTGATAATTCCCTGTCTATGTCTGATTGGCTGACTCTTTGAAGCGCTTGGACCAGTTTGTTTAGAGGCCACTTTGAGCACTACTAGCTGTCAAATTTAACATCAGGGTGGTCGGAAGCGGAGGGTGTAGGGGTGTGACACCCCCAATATTTATTGGTGATGAAATTAGGGTAAATTAGTGGCTGATTCAAACTAACAATCAGGTAAAGTACAAGACAAATGACTCGGCAACTAAATTTCAACGGAAGTAAAATTTATTAAGTGTTTCAAAAGGAATAAGACCTTTCAGTTGTTGGAATCAGAGGATGCCACTGGAACACCGTTCCACAGCAGTTTCCAGTTGACAAGGCAGGAAGCGTAACTTTCAAATGAAGATTAAAGCCCAGCATAGCATTTTAAGAATAATAGCCATAGACACAGAATTGATTCATAATAGGTTATAATATTGTTATTAAATATTATGAATCAATTCTACTGTCTACAGCTATTCTTAAGTACTATAGTGTACTTTAAACTTCATCTTAATGTATAGGTTTTCACTGAAACAGCTGTCACAATTAAGGATTCCCGCTATTACGTGGTATTTGTTACGGACGCATATAATCACTCCCAAGTCCCAAAAGAACTGTTTTACTGTATTTCTCTCGATAAAAAGGAAATCCTGATTATTTCACTTGGCTTATCATTGTCAGATGTCAACGTCAAAGTTTTTTGGTGTCAGTAGCTTTGTAGTATATATCTGTGGAGACTCTCTACAGAACTGCACTACAAAGCTAATGACACCAGACATTACCTGGACTACACATCGAACCATCCACGCCACATCAAAAGAAACATACCTTATAATCTGGCCTGTAGAATATGCACAACTGTTGATGACATTGAGACAAAGAACGCAAGATTAAAAGAACTGGAAGACATATTATCTAAAAGAGGTTACCTAATGGAAATAATAACAATTGGGATTAACAAAGCAGGGGCATTAAACCAAAAGAAACTAAAGACACCTCAACCGAGACAAGCTACAGCAAATATCCTTACCTTTGTCACGACCTTCAATCCGAACAACCCATCCGTGACCTCACTATTACACACACAAGTCTCACAATACTACAAAGCAGCCCAAAGATGAAATCTGTTTCAGAGGGAACAAAAATTATAAACAGCAGGAGACTGTTAGATAGTTAAACTGTTAAGTTCTTTGACGTCAACGGTATTTAGTTTGTTGCGTGAACATGATGAACTATTGTCGATAAATGTAATTTGAGAACACCATGAGTGTGATGTGTGACAGTGCATGATATAAGATTTTATGATTACAATTGCGACTAGTGTTACTAAGAGAGCAAAATCAGATACGAGAAAGGTTTTACACAAACTGCTGGAGTTCGATAATAAAAGTTTGGAGCAAACTGTTGTATATTGTTCTGGTATCCTTACACTGGTAATAAAGAACCTGTATAGCACGAGGTAACAAGACAACCACCAAACCTAAAGCAACTACTAGTAGATTCCAAATTTACCGGCAGAACAGAAGGAATCGTGTCAAAATATGGAGGTAAAAGATGCACTACATAGGAACAGTTAATAGTGGGGAACTCGTTTCACGTTAAGTCATCATATTATCCCTTCATAGTGAAACATGACATGGACTGTAACAGGAGGTTTGTCTTACGTGTTCTTACGTGTGCAGGATGTGGAGAAAATTACATTGGTGAAACCAAGACTGAACTACGTGGAAGGATGACCCTACATCGACAACACATCAGGGACAGTAAATATCGTATACCATTAGCCAGTGCACACATTCCACAATGCGCACAAAACAAAGAAATAAAATTTACTGTTTTTCCTTTTTACAAAATGACTACAGAGGACGATTTATATACGCAGAGCAAAGGAAGAATATTTAATTGGGAAGTTTAAACCTGCTTTGAATTCAAATCAAAATAATAATCACTAATAATTGAATTTAATAAAACCGTATTAATGACGTCATAAACACATTACGATTTTAAATAGCCTGACGAGCCACGACAAAAAGTGGCGAAACGCGTTGCAGAATATATACAATTAAACTATAAAGTCCACTTGGTATTAGAATTTTATTATATATATATACATATACATATACATACACATACACATACACATACATACATACATACATACATACATACATACATACATACATATATATATATATATATATATATGCAAAAATTTTTCTCCGCAGTCACCACGCGCGTAAATGGACTGCACGCACGTGGAGTAGTACCCTCGCCCGCTCGGGCCTTCAGCCACCCAATCGCGCTTCTCAAGGTGGGCGAAGAGATAACCCAATAACCATTCATTCTGTGTATTCTTGTTATGCAATCCTGAAAAGAACGCTCTGTAACGGCGTTATTTATGTAAAATAACGAGTAATTGACGACATTAACAATAGGATAGTTATTTATTAATTTTTTAGGCACAATGTAACTCTGTAAATCGGACAAAGAAGCAATATGAGACGCGGCTTTTTGAGAGGACATTAATTAGGCTGTGAAATACTGACACACGCAGGTGCGCAAACTGATCGTTAACACAAAATATATACAGTGTATGTTATAAGATTAAAAGATATAAAATTAAGAAGTGTATTCCTGTGAGTTCGGCACGTTACACATTGGGTGGCAGCACGGTGGGATCATTGAACACCACATCGGTGTCTCCAGTTTCTACCACGGGGAAGACAATCACACTCCAATCTAGTGGGATTCTGGTGGCACGGTGGTAGTGCACGTCTCTCACCATCAGTGGCGGATTAAAACATTCGTGGGCCCTAGGAACAGAGAAATTTCGTGGGCCCTACAGATCCCAGCTAGATCCGCTCTCTTTTTAAGGCTTCAGCTTTAAATGTCATCGATATGATTTTTATAGCTATATTGAATGTGAACAGCAATTATATGAATGAATCGGTAAAGTTATACAAGAAGTCAAAAACAGTCTTAACAAGCAAAACAGTACTATAGTACCAGTCTACCCCTAGTAACACGTACATTAGCGAATATTAGAAATATTACCATAAGGAGGTCGGATTACAGCATAATGATGTTCATTCTGCAGTTTTACAATGTACGTTTTCTTTATGGCAAAAGAACTAATCATATCATTAACTGGGATTGAATACATCAACTCTGATTCTATAGATAGGAGTGAGGGTGGCAACAAACGCAACTGACCCGAGGTTGAGCTCGTCTAGTCCTCGATGTGTTTCAATACGGAGCAAGATAAGTAAACGAAAATGATCATGCGGAAAATGTAAAGTTCATGCATAATGTATTTTAAGGTCATAAGGCATTTACGTCTTTATGGATCGATTTCAAGGTAAGCCAAATAGCCAATTCCTATCATCAAGTGGCAAAAAAGAAACCCAATATAGCAGCCAGATAACTCGATTAGTATTAGTCACGGCTCACCTACACAGTATTTTTAGTCTCGTTTCTTTTAACACGTTTGCGCATTTTTTTTGTCAGGTTTTCTGTTTAAAAACATTTACATATATATATATATATATATATATATATTAGCCTAATAAATAATGGAATGGTTAACACTTTTGAGGAGGGGAGCTCTCCCTTTGACGAGTAAAATTGTCTGGCGATAGCCAGAGTAAAATAATAGAAGAATAGAATTAATAATAATCAATAACAGAAAGAATAGAATTAAGAATTCAGTCATTTAGACGGATTAATTGAATGTCGATCAAAAGTACGTCGTCCTGTTTTGGTCAATGTTTGAAAAATCGTGAAAGGTAATATTTAGTTATTCAGAAAATCAGTCTTTCTTTTGTATTTCTCTCGGAAATACATTATGAATCCTTTCACTTCTTCGAGTTCTGTTTGAATACTCTTATAGTCTTTACTTTTAGTAGTTTACCCCGGTCAAAACGCATGTTTTACTGTGTTTCATGTGTTGACTTGCATGCTATTAAGTACGAATTCCTCAAGGATAAATGTCTGTACTTAGTTACCTCGTTCCACAATAAAAACCCCAATATAAAACATAGCCACATAGACAAACATCTTCGTGGGCCCTTGGCCTTCGGGCGCCCTAGGCACGTGCCTATAGTGCCTATTGGTTAATCCGCCACTGCTCACCATTGTGACCAGGGTTCGATTCCGGCTTCATGCAGTTATCTGATTGAAGTTACCTAGGACACATGCGAGAAGAGTGTTGTTCAGTTTGACTCTACCAAGCATCGCAGGTTTTCTCCGGGTACTCCGGTTTCCTTCTGTCGTAACACTGGACCCATGAGGGGTGGCTCTTACTGGACCTCTAGGGAGAACAGCTTATGTAGCTGATAAGATTATCCAGTATAAATAAAGACACTTTATCTTTACCTTTACCTTAAGTGGTACGTGACCACGCTTCAACCTGTCATGATGGACAACCCATAACCTCTTTGGTCAGTTTGATTTTGTAATCGACGCCTCAACGGGAAACCATCACACACGGTCTTGCCCATTTGACCCCAAACTTCCACTCTTTTGGCCTTTGCAGGTAAATCATGTCACCCTCGTGAAATGGCCGCCACGTTTCAAGCCTCTCTTCATTGCTCATACACTGACGCTCTCTAGCTTTTTCTAAGACTTCTTTTGCTACTTTGCCTACTTCTGTGAAGACCTTCCTAAGCGACTGCCATTCGTTTGTTCCACGAGTAACTGATGATCAGGACCATAGGCTAATTATTCAGGCGCTGGACAATGCAAGACTGGAAATCGGACAAAGGGACAACGTGACGTGGCTTTTTGGAGGACATTAATTAAGCTGTTAAGCGACGATTGACACACGCTGGGACGCACTTTAACCGTTAACAAAGAATATGTACATGTGATAAGCGATTAATAAAGTTCACTGTAAGAGAAGGGTATTCCTGTGAGTTCGGAATGTTACAGCACTCTTAACACTATCTAGACTGAGCTTTTTTGGTTCGCCTGAGGTTGGAATGTCGGGGGAGGAGAAAGAACTCGTGGTCGATATTTTAAGAACTATTCCGCGGATGGTCGTGAGATTTCTTAAGAATGATGGTATGCTTAATCCAAGAATGTTACAATTTTGTCGTCACGGCTATAAAATTTCTGACGTTACTATTATGTCATCAGTTCTAAAAATCTCGAAAAGTTAAGAGCTTCAAATTTTTTTCAGGAATATTTCTCGCTGTCCTTTTAACAAGGAAAAATTGTCAATGGTTTTTTTACGTTGCTATTAAAATTAAATGAAAAATTGCGAGTAAATAATTTCAACAATCTGTTTTCATGCAGCAACTTAGCAAACGCATAAGAATGTGTCGCTGACGTTTTGTAAGATTTGAAAGGGAAACACGAAATATAATGGGAGAAAACCTTAAAGTAAATGCCCCGTCGAGATTCAGTGTCACTGGGCGTTTGAAAATACTTTAATTTTTTTTTTCAGCTGCATGACTTTTCACGATTTTTTCTACCCATGCAGCCAAGATATTTTTAGGAAAAGCCATGAAATTTCAGCTAAAGAACTGTAATGGTTATTGAGATATAAACAGCGGCGTTCTTGAGTTTGTACACTATCTAAAAGATAGGAAAAAAGCTTCTCGAAGTTTCGAGCGAAGGCCCTTCGTCAGGAGATTAGTAGCATGGAATACACATACGTGGACTTCTATAGTAAAACTAAAAAAGTGTACCACGTGACAAAAATGAACCAAAAGAATGAATGTGGTCAAAACAAACACAAAACAATGAAAGGGAAAAGCACATGACAAGTTATATTTGAAACTAGAGAGCAAAAAAGGCGAGAAATAGCTCGTGGATAGAAAATGATAATGTGGGATAGCGAAGGAAGGTGAGATGATGAAATACAGTTGAGAGCTAAATGGAAGAAAATCGCTCGTTGATACCATGGGGGTGGAGTGTCCCAAGTTTGGAAATGAGACGCATTTCCTGACTTTTGCGGCTATCATTGCTACGGGAAAAGGGAACTAAAGCTGGGATTTGCATATCCGAAAGGCTGTGAGTAGTACTGTTAAAGTGCCTGGCAACAGGCTGATTAGCATCGTTCTTAGTAACAGCACGACGATGCTCCCCAAACCTGTCTCTCAAAACTCTTCCAGTTTCTCCAATGTAAAGCATGCCACATTTACTGCGTGAGATGCAGTAAATGAGATGGGAAGAGGTACAAGTGAAGTGGTGTTTGACAGTGAACTTAGATTTTGGCGCCGAAATTGTAATGGAGGAATCTATGAAACTACAGGTTTTGCAATTCTTGATGCCACAGGGAAATGTGCCCTTGGGAGACGACATATCCTGTGGTAGGGAACTATGAACTAGGGATTCACGGATGTTTTTGCTTTATCGAAAAGAGACTAGAGGGTTATCGGGGAAAATGGAAGATGTTTCAGGGTCAGTCTTTAGGATATGGAAGTTCTTGCGGATGACATCTCTTACTTTGAAATTGAAGGGATGGTAAGTGAGCACTAAGGGGATTTTTTTGGAAGCATTGACTACAGAGTCTGTGAGGGTATCCGAACGGGGAATTTGGGCAGCCTTGGTAAAGGCAGTCTCCAGAAGTGGGGTGGGATAGCCTCGCTGGACAAAGTTTCTCATTTGAGTTTGAGTTTCTCATATGAGTTTCTCATTTGAGTTTCTCGTGTGAGTTTATTGCCATTGATGGCAATAAACTCACCACCTCTGTGTTCTACAAACCCACTGACTCCCATAGCTATCTCCTTTATTCTTCTTCCCACCCCAACCACACCAAAAGGTCGATCCCTTTCTCACAGTTTCTTCGCCTTCGCCGCCTTCGCAGTGAAGATGAAGATTTTCAGACCAAAAGTTTGGAAATGAGAAACTGTTTTGTCCAGCGAGGCTATCCCACCCCACTTCTGGAGACTGCCTTTACCAAGGCCGCCCAAATTCCCCGTTCGGATACCCTCACAGACTCTGTAGTCAATGCTTCCAAAAAAATCCCCTTAGTGCTCACTTACCATCCCTTCAATTTCAAAGTAAGAGATGTCATCCGCAAGAACTTCCATATCCTAAAGACTGACCCTGAAACATCTTCCATTTTCCCCGATAACCCTCTAGTCTCTTTTCGATAAAGCAAAAACATCCGTGAATCCCTAGTTCATAGTTCCCTACCACAGGATATGTCGTCTCCCAAGGGCACATTTCCCTGTGGCATCAAGAATTGCAAAACCTGTAGTTTCATAGATTCCTCCATTACAATTTCGGCGCCAAAATCTAAGTTCACTGTCAAACACCACTTCACTTGTACCTCTTCCCATCTCATTTACTGCATCTCACGCAGTAAATGTGGCATGCTTTACATTGGAGAAACTGGAAGAGTTTTGAGAGACAGGTTTGGGGAGCATCGTCGTGCTGTTACTAAGAACGATGCTAATCAGCCTGTTGCCAGGCACTTTAACAGTACTACTCACAGCCTTTCGGATATGCAAATCCCAGCTTTAGTTCCCTTTTCCCGTAGCAATGATAGCCGCAAAAGTCAGGAAATGCGTCTCATTTCCAAACTTGGGACACTCCACCCCCATGGTATCAACGAGCGATTTTCTTCCATTTAGCTCTCAACTGTATTTCATCATCTCACCTTCCTTCGCTATCCCACATTATCATTTTCTATCCACGAGCTATTTCTCGCCTTTTTTGCTCTCTAGTTTCAAATATAACTTGTCATGTACTTTTCCCTTTCATTGTTTTGTGTTTGTTTTGACCACATTCATTCTTTTGGTTCATTTTTGTCACGTGGCACACTTTTTTAGTTTTACTATAGAAGTCCACGTATGTGTATTCCATGCTACTAATCTCCTGACGAAGGGCCTTCGCTCGAAACTTCGAGAAGCTTTTTTTCTATCTTTTAGATAGTGTATAACGTCAAGAACGCCGCTGTTTTATCGAAGCTATCTACACTGGACCCCCGCGCCTTAGAATTGAGATATAAACATTCAAATTTGGCGTGGGCACTTTCCACCCTCCCCAGTCTAGATAGGATTAATCTTTTTATGGTTACGCCATATTCGTTACACCATCCATCATAGCATGGAAGTTGCACGTTGGTCACTTACGAGACCAATCCTTCTGGGTCATATATTTTTCTCATTAAATATTAAAACGGCGTTATTAATGCACGTTTGCCACGATACTTCTAAACGTACATTGTACGTCACGATACCATTGCAGGTTCCATAGGTACATCCCTGAACGTACATAGTATGTCACAATATTAATGTACTTTTTCCAGCTACATCCCTGAACTTACATAGTATGTTACAATATTAATGTATTCTTTTTTCAGAATCATTCTCAGAGATATACATAAACAGAAACTTTTCATGATAATCTGACACTGCCAAAGTCAACTGAAAAATGTTGACTCGAGAGGGATTTGAACTCGCACGTTTGGGATACCGGTCCGCTGCTCTACCTGTTGAACTATCGAGCCCACAGGGACTGGAGGCGAAAACAGTTCCTAAGCTATAGCTAGACGATCGTATCATGAAAGTTGTACTGTTTGAGTTTTGTCTGGTTTAAGGCGTGAAGTTATCTCATTTTTGGAATCATAGCATCATAATTCCTCCGTTTCCGATCTAGCTTAAAAGGTATTTGTTTACGTTATCGAATTTAAGGTCAAGGTACAAGTTGGTGTTGTTAAATCCTTGCTCTGGATTGTATTAGTCCAGCCTGCATTGAGTAGGTACTTTACTGAATTCTGGGTATGCTGTAATTGCTATTAAGACTAGATTTGAGCTCGAAATATATGAAAATGTGAAATAACAACTAATGTAAGGACCGTAACATTCTGATTTTACTATCTTAATTTTACAAAGAACTATATTCATTTAGCATCGAAAAATCTTTTTGAAACGTTCTTCATCTGGCAGAGCGAAAGACTTGGTCAGAATGCATCTGATTGGCTAACCTGTAATGTCAATCACTGTCAGCCAAAATTGCCCATCAAAAGCATAAGACGCTCCTTTCCCAACAAGAAAAGAGCAGAGCAGAGCAGAGGGTAGAGAAAAGCCGAGCACAGCACAAGAGAAAAGAAAACGAAGCTGAAATAGATATCAAGAAGAGAGCCCAGAGTCAGAACAACTTCTTGCTACAGCTCAACATTCGTAAACCTTAGTATTATATATTGTTTTGGTGTTCCAATAAAGGTCCCGCATCTCGCCTGAAGCGTGACTCTACCGAGCTGGAAAAAACCCATAATTTAACAAAAGTATATCCCCAATGTTAACGTACGTTCCCCAGCTACACCCCTGAACGTCCATAGTACATCACAATATTGATATACGTTCCCCAACTATATTCCTGAACGTGTGTTGTCACAATATTAAGGTTGCTTAACGTATTTAGTTTCAAGGACATTCACGCGATGCCAAGGAAGGTTAGAATCAACATAAATACTCATAACGCTTTACAGATTATAAGAACAAACTTCGAATAGTTGTGCGTGGTATACGCCCGTAAAATTGCGCTATTTGGTGACGTGATCTTGTTACGTGTCATGACGTCCATCGAAAAAGAACTACCATAACTTTCGTATAATCCTACTTAACAAGATCTTTTAAAATATCTAAACAGAATAGGAACGGTCTCCATTGCAATAATGTGTATTGATTTTAAGAATGTCAACCTTTGATCTCGACTTTCTTATGAGAGAAATGGCTTAAAATACACTAAAACTATAATAACGTCGTTAACATTTGATTAAGTAAAATAATCGTATTGATAATAATACTAATCACCGAACATCTTGGGTCTGAACTGGCTAAGTGTTTGGCTAGGTTTTCATTGAATTTGAACAGTCGGAAAGTTTCGATGTAATATTTAAAAACCGAGCAGGAGTTCTTTATCAGAATTAAAATACGGAGCAGTAGCTGAGTGTTTTAAATCGGACAAAGCACGTGCTCACGCGCTGCAAGTTTTTTTAAAAATTTCTAACAAAACGAACTTCTTCATACGCTAATTCATGAAGAAAAATTGAAAATTTATTTCTTTTTAGCCGAAAACATTTGAGTAGAACAGGAAGTTTGTTTTATAACATTTAAAGACACGATACAGTTATGATTTTCCTTATTTCCTCACGAATTCTTGATGATTTGTATGAGTTAATGTAAGTCATTGCTGATTTAATGAAAACAAATACAATGAAGAAAAATAACAAAAACAAACAAAAAACTTAAAAAGAAAGAAAAAAAATGATCAGGTATTAGGTATTCAGAACTATTTAATTGATAGTATATCCACCATCCGAAAAAATATGCGCACCAGTGATATAACTGGCTTTATCACTCAGCAAGAAAACGATGCCCTGTGCCATTTCCACTGGTTCTAGTAGAAATGAAAACAATATTTATTAGTAATACAGCTAATTATATGGCTGAGCTCGCTATCCGGTCTGTACGTGAAATGACGCAGGCTGATTGGCTGCCTAGCTGTGCAATAAATTTTTCGTATAGAACGGCTCGTTTTCGCAGCAAAGTTTCCGAGTTGATTTGATGATAAACAAACCAGATGATTCAGGTATGTTTTACAAAAGATTAAAACAACAAACTACGAAATAAAAAGTTAAGTGTTCTCAACGATAATTTTAAGTTAACAACTTGATAAATAGATGCAAAATAACACGAAGTAAAAGGTAAAAACAAGCAAGTGAGCCTAAGCCGTTAACTCACGAACGCAAAGCTTTGCTAAAAGCGATGAAGGAAGGGACCAAAAAGACCCCGCTAGACGTAAAGTAAAATAAAAATGTCATCAAGTAAACTTTATTAAAAATATTACGTTTTGGGGCACAGCCCCTTCTGATACAAAATGTCATCGACAGAGTTATACATATATATATATATATATATATATGAATAAAAGAGAAAAAGAAAAAAAAAACTTCTTCAGACATAAAAACCTTTATTCAAGGTCCTCCAAACGTTTCGCCTTTCACGGCTTCTTCAGTGGAGTGAGTTAAAAACAATATTTAGATCCTATAAGTACATGCATATCTAAAATTTCCATAATAAAAAGCAGTTATAAGCAGTTATAAGATACACACAGCAGAACATTAATACACCGCAGAAAGATGACACTGAACAAAATCAAAATTTTGTTTACTTGAAGCTCCTATTCATTAATGAGGATTTCAAATGACGTGCTTGCAGTGTGATTCGCAGATCGGGTATAGATCAAATTAAAGTTTATTTTATGACCGGCAGACCATCATCGCAAGTTTTCGCCCCCACGAGAGAGAGACTTAACTGCCCAGACAACTGCGAGACTTCTAAATCAGCTACTAGACCTAACCAATGTTTTCTTAAAAACGTTGTTTACCAAATTACGTGCTCAATATGTGGAACTGTGTATATTGGAAAGACATCTAGAACAATAGGAACTAGGATAAAAGAACATTTAACAATGAAGAAACAAACGGTTTTTAAACACTTGAACTCCCACCAGATTAGTGCAAATAAGGACATGTCGAATTTTAGTTGGAAGATTTTACACATGAACATTAAAAATCATGGTGAACGCAAGTGCATTGAGGCACTAGAAATAAAGAAATACTCTGATAATGTTATGAATGGTTGTATAGGAAGAACTATTTGTATACAGATTTTTATTATTACTATTTTTAGGTTAACTTTAGGCACTAGAGTGTTAGTGGCATTTTTATGTAAATTTTAGTCATGTAAGTTCTTTTATTATGGAAATTTTAGATATGCATGTACTTATAGGATCTAAATATTGTTTTTAACTCACTCCACTGAAGAAGCCGTGAAAGGCGAAACGTTTGGAGGACCTTGAATAAAGGTTTTTATGTCTGAAGAAGTTTTTTTTTTCTTTTTCTCTTTTATTCATATATATATATATATATATATATATATATATATATATAAGTGAAATAATTAGAAAGGTTTGAGTATAGCCGAAATGTGAGAGTAGTCATCTAACATTTCGAACGAAGACCCTTCCGTCAGAGAGAAAAAACCTGTATATAAGAGGAATATATATCTATAGAGACAGAGAGACAGATAGATAGGATAGGATAGATAGGATAGAAAAGACAGAATAGGATAGGACAGATAGGATAGGACAGATGAGATAGGATAGGATAGGATAGAATAGGATAGATAGGATAGGATAGATAGGATAGGATAAGATAGGATAGGATAAGATAGGATAGGATAAGATAGGATAGATAAAATAGGATAGATAAAATAGGATAGATAAAACAGGATAGATAAAATAGGATAGATAAAATAGGATAGATAAAATAGGATAGATAAAATAGGATAGATAAAATAGGATAGATTGGATAGATAAAATAGGATAGATTGGATAGATAAAATAGGATAGATTGGATAGATAAAATAGGATAGATTGGATAGATAAAATAGGATAGATTGGATAGATAGACAGATAGATAGATAGATAGATAGATACAAAAGATATGGAGTTAAAATGCGAACACTTAGGTAAGAACGTTACATTTCTTGAACTTGAAATCATATTTCGCGATGATATTTTTGTGTATAAGTTGTATGATAAGAGGGATGCTTTTCCGTTATCGATCGTTCGTATGCCAAATCTTTCGAGTAATATTCCCTCAAACACTTTTTATGGTGCAGTATTTTCGGAATTATTACGAATTGTTAGAGCAACACTGTTATTTGACGATTTTATGCCAAGAGCTTGTCAGCTATATCACAGGATGTGTTTACAAGGGGAAACAAAAGCCAAACTAAATTTGCAGATGAGAAAAACTATTAGACAACATCCTGAGGCTTTTGAGAAGTATAATACAACACTTGAAGATGTGGTGAGTAAAGTAACAAACCATGGTGGGTGAGTGGCACTTGATCACTGCTGCTGGGAAACCAAAGTATTATGACCATTTTGTCTTTAAACTGCCAAAATAGTCGCCTTGGTAGACAACTGATGAGCCCTCTGTGGTTTGTTTCTGGTTGATGTTTTTACATGATTGGTTTGACAGATGATTGATGTGAACTTGTAATTGACCATTAGTGATTTCTATTATTTTGCTACTTAGACTATATAAATATAAATATATATATATATATATATATATATATATATATATATATTTATACTAAATTTACAATAAATTGTTTATAAAACTATAAAGGCAGAACAAATTTAGCTATAGTTTATCTTGTTTTTTGAATGAAATTCTTGCCTCTTATTTAAACCATATGGAGAAATGGTGAACAACAGCGCGCTCTAATAAGCTTCTTCAGTGATTTACAACTTTTCTACAATTTCATGAAATGTAGTACTCTTCACTAGATCAATGGATTGAAAAACAAAATCTCGAAGTTCATGCGGTGATTTATTAAAGCGTATAGCCATTTCACAAGTTTTCTTATTCGTTTTCATGAAAGACTTATGATTTCGGAATCGGATCTTAAATTCAGTTCTGGTGGAGCCTACATACTGAACATGACATTTCCAACAAGAAGCTTGATTAAAACCACATTTTTAGAAGAACAAGAAAGTCTGGATCTAATTAAATGTTTTCCTGTTTTATATGTATGTATGTATGTATGTATGTGTGTCTGTGCGTGTGTGTCTGTGCGTGTGTGTCTGTGCGTGTGTGTCTGTGCGTGTGTGTCTGTCTGTGCGTGCGTGTCTGTGCGTGCGTGTCTGTGCGTGCGTGTCTGTGCGTGCGTGTCTGTGCGTGCGTGTCTGTGCGTGCGTGTCTGTGCGTGCGTGTCTGTGCGTGCGTGTCTGTGCGTGCGTGTCTGTGCGTGCGTGTCTGTGCGTGCGTGTCTGTGCGTGTCTGTGCGTGCGTGTCTGTGCGTGCGTGTCTGTGCGTGCGCGCCCGTGCGTGCGCGCCCGTGCGTGCGCGCCCGTGCGTGCGCGCCCGTGCGTGCGCGCCCGTGCGTGCGCGCGTGTGTAGTTAATCGTATTTTAGTGTGTAGTTAATCGTGGTTAGTTAATCGTATTTTAGTTTGTTGGTTATGCGTATTTCAATCTTACCGGCCGCTCTGCCCAACGGAGTACGACCAAGCAATGGATCAAGCGCACCTGGCTGCAATTTCTGATATTGTACCACATTAGGGGTTTTCGCTGTACCAGAAATCAGGGTATTCACACGAATCTAGGAATAGAAAACACTTCATTATTGGTGGAAAACGCAGTTCAGTGAATTAAGGGGGGTTAGGAAAAAAACTTCTGTTCGTTTTGTACCTTCCAGTTTGATTCTTTGCTTTCTTTCTTTCTTTCTTAGTTTCTTTCTTCCATCCTTTCTTTCTTCCTTTCTTTCTTTGTTTCTTTCTTCCATCCTTTTTCTTTCTTTCTTTCTTTCATCCTTTCTTTCTTCCTTTCTTTCTTTGTTTCTTTCTTCCGTCCTTTTTCTTTCTTTCTTTCTTTCTTTCTTTTATTCTTTCTTTCTTTTTTCTTTATTCCTTCCCTTCCTTCCTTTTCTTCTTCCTCCCTTTCTTCCTTTCTTTCTTTCAAAGACTTCAGAGACTTCAGGGCATTCGTCACTCAAGCTTTTCTATTGCTCTCTATATGTAAGCCACTGTTTATCGCACACTACTATTAGGATATCATTATATTAGCAACGTTAGATTACCTTGTGTGGAGCTAATTCCGCGGCAAGTGCAATAGTGATACTTTCCAGAGCGGCTTTGGTACACACTATAAAAATTGACGAGGATTTGAAAGTCGTACAGAAACTTCTAAGTTCAATAGAGCTAAAACAAGACAGCTTTATCTCTCAGATTTATAGCACGGATCTAGCTTAATAACAGCACATTAAATGATTCAGGGGACAGCGTATCAAACTAGAATTCCCATATACGTAAGGAAAGTGGTGGGCGAATGGAGAAACACCTGAGGAAACATCGAAAATTTCAGATGTTTCCATAACAATGTTTCCTCGTTTACCTATCGGCTTCACGCTTTACGAATTGTAAAGCCTGGTTTACACGTAAACAGAAGCACGAAACAAAAGGCAAAACAAACAAATAAGGTCAAGCCCACGAGATAAGGGTCGTCGTAATAACAAGCATAAGATCATAATCCAAGTATAAGCCAAGAGGCGAACAAAAGACGAATCAAAGAAAAATTCTTGTTTTATCTTTGCAAGTCCCTGAGAAGATATCGTGCTTTGTTTTCGTTTGCATCTTGTCCTTACGCTTATGTCGCTTGTGTGAACCAGGCTTAAGCCTGCTCTGTTTGCCATCCTCTTCCTATACTTTTTGGTGTATTTTCTAGCACAATATTCTCAATGGGAAACCGTCAGTCTGTGGTCAGGAGGGACTCTTTCCGATGCAGAGGTTTTACTGAGAGGATCAAAAATACAACGGCAATATATAGAGGAAGAGTGCTGTCTCAACCTCAACGATACGAAACTAACAGTTTAAATCGTTCAGATTTGAAACAACTCGAAAACTCATTCCAGAATAAGACGCATCTTCTGTTAGAGAAACGCTTACTCAAATGTTGGAACATATGCCGCTTATACGAGCATTCTGGGGTCTTACGTAAGCCTCGCGTGACTTATCAAGGTCGTGTTTTATTTATCGCGTATTATTGGCCCAATCGTCTAGTAAAAAACTCCAAAACTTGCCATAAGGAAACTTATTCTTCGCACTCATATGTGCGGAGATGGACGATACATTTACGATGGCGCCACCACAGCCTTCCTTCATGAGTTTACCCGCAACTATCTGCAACGAGAATGATTTTAATATTAATAATAATAATAATAATAATAATAGAAACAAGTATGATTTTATTTCAAAAATATAATAAAAATACAACTTTTACTTACTGAATTTACAGGTAAAAAAGTTGTGTTATGGTAACAAAGCTGAGATTAAAATATGTATAATATATTCAAAATAACAGTGATACAGTATACAATATAACAGAAACAACTAAAATCTAGTTGTTTTAATAATAATAATAATAATAATACACTGGTGCACATGCGGAAATTACAACCTTGAAAGAACAAACAAGTGGTATGAGCATGCACCTCAGGGAGTGGAATAATAATAATAATAATAATAATAATAATAATAATAATAATGTGGTATGTCCTTTCAATATGCGAGTGTTAGGAAAGGAACAGGAAAAGATTGACCACTATCAAGATCTGAAGATTGAAGTTCAAAAGATCTGGAGCTGCAGGAGGGTATCTATTATCTCAATTATAACTGGAGCGCTTGAGACTGTCAGTAAGAATTTGAAGACATGGTATGGTAAGATAGGACTGTATGGGAACACTGCTTTACTTCAAAAGGTTTGCTTGTTGGGCACAGCAAAGATTCTGCGCAGAGTACTGAATACCTAAGGCTACGGGATGTAGGTTGATGTTCTGAGAAACAACAATACCACCGATAATAATATTCGGCGTGAAACTTGAAAATTGAAAATAATACTAGTACTAGTAATAATAATATAAAGGTTCTAAAGACTGTCAAAGCCGGAGTGGTTGAGGAAGATGAGCGTCCGAGATTTATAAAATGCTCCAGAAGGCGTGCGTAATATACAGCCTCTGACAGTGAAGTCCAGCTCCTTGCCTTCCCGTGGCGGAACCGTTTGGAACTAACAATAGGAAGAGCTAAAGGCAGGCAACTGGCGCCTTCAAATAACCAGTACTCCGAGCAGGTTGGGCTTTGGTTAGCCGTCAACCTAGGAGAAGGAAAATTCTGATCACAAACCAGGGCAGATAGGGTTCTTTAGTCACAGACAACAACCTGTCTAGTGGAGGAAACACGACTAATAATACCAAAAGGGCAGATGGGGTTCTCTAGTTTTGGTTGAAAACTAATCTAGTGGAGGCTACACGAACCATTACACCCGCAACTCAAGGTAATCGCGCTGAGAAGTGGATGGCCGCTGCGTTATGAGGTCGCAAGCGAGATCTGGAAGATGGCATCCGAATCACTATAAGCCTTATCTACAGAGCCGGGCAACTCTAGATCGACACACAACCCGTGCGTAAAAATCAACAATCTATGAGAGATCAAAATCACCTTAATGACCAAATACAAGAACAACAAAATATTGGACCTCTGAATGGTACCGATTCACAAGAGAACCCGATGAATAACAACAATCGGAGTAACAACATAATATGGCCAGAGAGACAAATAGAAAGATTGGTAGTAATAGACACCGAGGAGAGATTAAAAGGTTATGGATTCATGGTAAGAGTAAAAAGAAGATGGGATCAAGAATTTCCAGAGAAAACACATTATGGTGCTAAACAATTACGAACAAACGCAAGTAGATTTATGAAAAATGGAAGAGGAAATAGAGAAGTACAGAGAGCACTGAGAACAGGTAATGGAGATTATGGGGCAAAGGAGAAAACAGGTTGGGAAAATGAAATGAAAATCAAATTGGTACAATTAGAAGAAGCAAGGAGTGAAGGAAGGAGATACATGAAAAGATTGAAACTAAGTGGGGATGAATTCTTTCCAGAGTACCAACAGCTATGTGTGCAATGTCTAAGGGATAACGCAGACAGAATTACGCAAGAGAAGATCATCATGAGTCTGATCGTAGTAAGAAACAGACAAGATGTTGAAGAACAAATAGCAGATGCGCCAAACAACGATAACAACCAAGAACCAGAGGATAATGAGAATATCCAGGTAAGGGAAGAGAACGATCAAGAGGTAATACAACAGACACCAGAATTGAGAGCTGAAGATGTGGAGCTGAAAGAACTATTTGAAGAACAGATGAAAGTACAAGAGAGGAGGACATTGAGAAGAGAGAGAGAGATTAATGAAGGTGAGGGTGAATGAGGAAATCAAGCAAAGTGCCAACATAATCTTAGCAAAACACCTACAAAATAAAGAAACATTACCAGAGATAGCAGATGCAGTATACGCAATGGCAAGGGCAGTTAGAAGTTAAACTAGGAATTAAAAGAACGAAAAAGCAAAGGAAAGGGAAAGAAAATAGGACAACCAGGAAATTAAGAAAACAAATAAAGGAAGCGAGGCAACAAGTGGCAAGAATAGGAAACCAAATTCACAGAGGATAAATTGGAGAAAAGAAACAAGGAAGAAAAGAAAGATGATGGAAGAACTTAAGAGAAAGGTAGGTAGTAATCTATACAAGATGGAAGAACTGATGACTGCAAAAGAAATATGGTTGGACAAATTACAAGGAAAGATAATAAAATTGCTAAAACAAGAAGAAAGAGATAAATGGATACGAAATAACGGTATCTTCCAGAAAGATGATGGAAACTTCTACAGGGAAGTGGATGAAACATCCGAGTATACTGGCCAGATACCAAACATTGAAAAATTTGTAAATTTTTGGGCAAGTATATGGGAGGATGAAAGCACGATCCCGCACAGAAAATGGATGGAGAAGATCAAACGGAAAATGAAAGAAAGGATCAGACGAGTGGAAGATTTAAGGATAAGTGAACAAGAACTGGGAAAGATAATTAAAAAAAGAACAAATTGGTCGGCACCTGGTATCGATGGAATACCAAACTTCTGGTGGAAAGCATTGCCAATAACATGGAAAAAGCTAACTACGATAATGCAGGGATGGATAGAAGATCCAGATGGACTACCAACTTCCCTAACAATAGGCAGAACAGCACTAATGCCGAAAACTGTGGATTTGTCATTAGAAGAAGAGTACAGACCAATCACATGCCTAATCACGGCAATACTTGCAAAATATGTGAAACAACACGCAGTTGAGAATGATTTGTGGAATAAAAGCCAGATGGGAACATGTGAGAAAGCCTCAGTCACAGTAGATCAGTTAATTATAGATGATGCCATCATGGGAGAAGTTAGAGAGAACCAACGTAACATAGCTGTAGCGTATTATGATTATCGAAAGGCTTACGATATGGTATATCATGATTGGATGTTAAGGGTGTACGAATGGATGGGCATCGCAGAAAAAGTAAGGAAAGTAATAGGGGAGCTGACGAAAAGATGGAGAACTCATCTAGAAGTGAAAGTTGGGTATACAATAATGAAGAGTCGTTGGATTAACATCAAGAAAAGATTTCTGCAAAGTGACACGTTTTTCCCAGTGGGATTCTGCAGTACGGAAATACCAGTTATGATGTTACTAGAGGAGACAGATGGATACAAAATGGGACCTCTGGGAAACAGAATAATCAAGCGTACGCATAGTCTATTTATAGGTGACTTAAAGACATACCAACAGAATCACCAAAAGTTGAAGATGGCAAACGAGATATTAAGACAGGCCAGTATGGACACCAGAGCAAAATATGGAGTACAGAAATGTGCAGAGATTGTGTTTAAATAGGAAAAGATGGGAAAGGAGAGGGGTTACATATTTTACAAGAAAGAATGAAGGCACTTGATCCAAAAGAAAACGAAGTATACAAATTCCTAGGATGTGAACAAGCAAAAGAAATTGATAGGAAGAAAGTGAACAAAACTGGTTGGTTACAAACAGTGGATGGCTCCTTTTGTGGATGTCTTAAAACTGTATGATAACATAAATACCGTGTGACAATGGAAACCATGATTTGGATATTTAGTTCTAAAATTTGTAGGGAACTTGAAACTGTGAAGTGTATGATACTAGTTAAAATGCAAGAGGAAAGTATGAAATGAGTAAGAAAAGCAATCTATGAAATGTTTAAACCAAGTCCACACGTTCAAGTTTTCTATGGTACTTTTTCTGTAACAAAGATGTTTGCTCGTGTATAAAAGCAGCAAATTCCATGGCGAGAACTCGTTTACCTATGCGCCAGAAAAGACTATGGACAGTGGAGACAAAACCGAAGAAGCCATTGCCAACCTCTGAATATGCAGAAATTTTCAGTGACGGGTTGTGCTCATGAACAAACTTTCGCACATGACATTTTTTCTTTGCCACATAAAAACTGGCACACCAGTTTTATAGCAAATGCATTTGTCACATAATATTCGGGCAAATTTTCTCAATGTATACTAGCAAATAAAAATGGTCACTGAAACACTTGCCACAGAAAATGTGTTCGTGTGGACAAGGTTTAAGAAATAAATAACAGTATAGACAAATGTGGGATACGAGAATTTGGGAGGATTGCAGATAAACCGGATGAAGAGCACAAAATTAAATGAAAAAATAGGAAAGGAGTTCCTCACCACTAGAGTGTGGAAAATGTGTAAACAAAAATTGTTAAATGGAATGAATTTTATGACATTCATAAATTCTAGAACTGTGTCCTTGGTAGGGAATGTGATTAGGTTTCAGTAAATGGACGAAATACAGTAAGAACGTGAAAGGATAGACTCTATTTCAGAATCATCCTTAGGGCAACATGAACAAAATATCTCATGATTTGACTTACACTGCCAAAGTCAACTAGAGAAGTGGACTAGAGCGGGATTCGAACTACCATCCTCAGGGTGAACATACGAACTACATACATACTGTTCCCAGTTGCCTAGATCATTCACTTCGTAGAGCAGTGGTCCACTTACCAAAAGATGCGTGTTCGAATCCCGCTCTAGTCAACTTTTCTAGTTGACTTTAGCAGTGTAGGTCAATTCATGAAATATTGTGTAAGGATACATCAAAAGACTATAAAATTACCGATAGCATACCAACTCAAAAATCTGGAGTTGCTCTCGGCTATTTCCTCCAGCAACTCTTACGCTTTTTCTTTTTGTGCTCTCTAAACTTCCCAAGTGAATCCGTAACTCAATGGAACACGCAAAATCATGAACCATTTTACTCGATGAATTTTTTTAAGCCAGGTCAGTTATAGTCAGGAGTTGCGAGTCAAAATTGATTGTATATACAGAACAACGGTAACTCCGAAAAGTGAAAATATATTTAATGCGATTCTTCATTTCGATTACGTTTTAGTCATCGTCAGGAACGCTACTGCTAATGACGTTACAGCGATATTCATAAGGAAATGGAGAGGAGTTAAACGTCAATTGGTGAAATATGACTAAATCTGTCGAAGCTTTTGCACCCTGGTTCACTCCCGGTTTTAGTCGGTAGATGGCAAGTGATTCTTTGAATAATAATCGGGACCAGTGATTAGCTTTCTCTATTATTTTACGGTTTTTGAAAATAAGTTGCGTTACGTTAGTTTTCTGACGATGACTAAAACTTAGTCGAAATGTAGAATTGCATTGAATATGTTTTCACTTTTCGGAGTTCCAATTCTTCTGTATTTAATCGAAATATTCAGTGATTATTAGGATTTTTCTCAAGTTATTTTGAGTTTGATGAGACGGTGAATAGCCTGAATATGGGAAAAGCCATGAGAACTAAATTTAAACAGTCATATAAAAGTAGAGTGTAGCGAAGGCATTAATGAAAGACATTTAAAAAAGGGGTGGCGCCAGAGAGGGGGTGTGGGGGGGGGGGGCAGCAGGGGCTTCAGTCCTCCGTCGGGGAACCTTAGGGCCACTGTCACGGAAAAATTAACCATCCTTCGGGGAATTTTCACGGATGAACACACACATATATTACAAACTATGAGAACTTGTTACTGATTTAGCCAAGAAAGATAAGACTCTTTCTCTTTACGTCAAATCTAAAAGCAAACTATTTCTAGACGAAAGTTGAGATTATTCTTGCCAAAAATAACATGTTTTCGATCTTCAAATAACGAAATTATAAAGGAGGCGTGGTCATGGCTTCTTTGGTTTAGCCCCCCTGTCAGACACATTAGCCCCTGAGTAGGGGAATTCCTGGCACCACCCCTGGCGTAAAAAGCCAAAACTTAAGCCTAGTGCACACCAGCATATTTTCTGTGGCAAGTTTTTCAGTGACTATTTGTACTTGCTCGTATACATGACAAAATTTCTTCGAATTTTATGTGACAAATACATTTGCTGTAAAACTGGCGCGACAGTTCTTATGTGGCAAAGAAAAAAATGTCATATGCGAAAGTTTGTTCGTGAGCACGACCGTCACAGAAAATTTGCCACTTACGCAGAGGTTGGCAGTGGCTTCTTCGTGTTTTGTCTCCACTGTCTTTAGTCATTACTGGCACATAATCAAACGAGTTTTCAACATAGCATTTGCTGTCTTTATAGACGAACAAACATCTTTGTCACAGAAAACTTGCCACAGAAAATTTGATTATGTGGAATAGGTTTTAAGAGAAGATGCTGAAGTTTTGAGAGAAGAAACTTTGTCAGACGGAGAAGAAATAATAAAGCCCAGCAAAAATCTCGCAAAATAGGCATATTAAAGGTTTATAATGTAATTCTAACGTTTCGTTGCTGCACGCAACATCCTCAGGGAATGAATAACTTATATTACAAGGTGATGATATATAATGGTATGTTACATGATATGTAAACGAGATATTGGCGTAACAACGGAAGTGGGAAGGACAAAAGGAAACAGCAGACTGAGATGTAGTGGAAAGGTCGAGAAACAAAAGGTCTTAAAGAAAGTGGAAAAAAGCCCATGTTGGCATTAAGCGATAGATTGAGTTTGCGGATAAGCAGACTTTCTCTGATGAGAAGTTAAGAGTGAAGGAAGAAGAAGACAAGATGGTGAAGTCATCAGGCGAGACAGGGTGTCCAGTGTCACAAAGATGTGACAGGATGCTAGAGGGAGGATTGACTCGTTTTTTGCCAGTAAGTGCAGAAATACCCAAGTGCTCTGAGATTCGTGTGTGGAGAAGCCGACTCGTCTGGCCGACATAGAACGAACTACAACGTTGACACTTAAACGGTAAACGACACGAGATCTCAAGACCCTGAGAATCCTGTCCTTAAAGACAAAAAAGTGAGACAATCGGAGAGGACGGGAAAAAAGGGGAGGTTAATGTGAGGTAAAGCACTGGAGCATAACTTCCAAATCTGAGTGGTTTGAAACTTTGTCGGAGCAAAATATGAAATGTTGTAAGAACTTAATATTGTTTAACGCATTACCATTCCCATACCAAGTCCTCAGTCCGTTTCTCCTCTCTTTGGCTTATTGATTACCGTTTTAAATAGAGGAAGTAGATAGATTTTGTGAAGGTCTACTACGTCAAGGCACGTCTTTACACGAGCGATTTTGTACGTTGCGATTGTCATCCCGGTGTATCCAATCAATCCATGTCAGTCTATGCAGAAAGATATCCGCTTAATGATTCGCTGCAATTTGTCCTCCATGCTTAAGTCGGTTTTAACACATACTCCAAGGTGTCAATCGAAAAGCACAAAATTGCAAGTGTAAACGAGCGTTAAAGTATTGAAATTAGGAGAGATGAAATTGCAACGTAAACCTGGTGACCAACAATGTCATCATAAAGATAGGTTAATGCAGGTGTAACCGGTAAGTAAGCAAGTTATCCTTAGCGCTCTCTGGCTCGTTTAAATATCATAAATACCTTGGTTCAATATTTGCCCAATCTATTTTAAATTTTCTCTTACCTGACAGAATCGCAACGGGACAATGGTATTGACCAACATGGACCTACGACAATTTAAATGAAAAGATCACTCAGACTTTGGAAAATTAAGTATGTTGTAAACGATTAACCAACTATACTACAAACGCACTGTTCCAGCTAGATTTAAAAAAAAGTAGAGAGGGCAGGAAATTTGCATAGAAAACTTGTACTGCGAGGTGACGCCAATTCTTCTAATTCTTTTAAGCTGGAACAACTCTTACAGAACCACACCACTTATCCGATATTTAACTTTCAGTCATACTGAACAGCCATTACTTAGAATTTGGGGTAACTGGTGATGATATATAGATATTTGGTAAATTTTTAGCTAAAGTCGGTCAAAAAGATAAGGAACATGCTTCCTTTTGAAATAAGACTGAATATTTTTACAACTTTCATTGCTCCACATTTAAATTACTCCTCAGAAACTTGATAGCCCGGCAACAAAACGTCTGCTGATAAATTTGAAAACGTATGAGAAACAAGCTTCGTTTTGAAATACTGTAAGATTGAATATTTATACATCTTTCATTGCTCTGCATTTAAATTACTGTTTAGAAACTTGGAACTACGGCAACAAAACTTCTGCTGATAAACTTGTTGAACGTTAAAAGAAAAGAAAGGTTAGAAGAAAGCTAATGAACGTGCTGTTCGCTTCGTTTTTAGACACGATTCCACCCCATATAACGAACTGCTCAAAAAACTGGTAACAAAACTTTGAGGCATCAAAGAGCTATGAAAATTTTTTGTACTGTGTACATGTTAATAAATGTACCAACTCTCCAAAAAGCTTAAAGGACGGAATAGAACTTAGACAAAGATTATATTCGTTAAGAAGAAAAGATATTTTGATGCTCCCAAATATCAATACCACCACGTACGGGCTTAATTCTTGGCAATCCTTGGCTGCCAAGTTGTTAAACGCACTTCCGGACATAGCAAAATCTGCTGAGAGCTACCGTGCTTTTAAAATTG
>JASJOG010000495.1:0-143058 GCA_030142905.1 Heliopora coerulea
TACTAAAAGTTAATATTAAACTTTATCTTGCTGCTGTATTGAGATAATATTGAACTTAAAGTTATTTAACTTCTGCATATTACATTGTCCTTCAACAGTATCTAGATGATTAGTAGACCTAGGTGTATTTACTTGCTTAACATTACCTGGAGCTGTACCAAGCTAATTTTGAACTCATTTAACTTCCTGAACATAATGTTGCTCAGATAAACATATTTTACCTCTTGAACAATATCCTGCTGCTGTATCTGGGTAATTTTAAAATTATTTTACAACTACTGTACCTTATCCTGGTGCTGTATCAAACTGATTTAAATTTACGAACATTATACTGTTGCTGTAAGAAGTTAATTTTGAACTGAGGGTAATTTTGGAATTATTTTATTTCTTTAACGTTATACTGGTGCTGTGTCGGCTGATTTTGAACTTATTTTACTCAATATTACACTACAGCTGTATCAAAGAAATCTTTAACTTATTTTTATTCCTTAGCATTATCCTGGTGCTGGACAAAGTAGCTAGATTTTTAACTCTGCTTTCTGGACAATTTCTTGTTGCATAACAAGCTGATTTTCAACTTACATGTCAATGCATTTTACTTCCTGCAAACTATCATGCTGCTTTGTGAAACTGATTTCGCATTTACACTGTACTAACTGTATCTTGTCATAAAAATGATCCTGCTCCTGTACCATTTGACTGGCCTACTGTCTGCATCTCTGATGTTCAAAGAAATTTGTGGCTGAAGGATAATCTTAGGAATTAGTAATACGTATTTTGGCACTGTTATGTTTGAGCGTTGCCTTGTAAACTAGTTGTTTGTGTTATAATGATAAATTCATAAGCTGAGCATCAACCATTCATTGTTTGAAGTGGAGTTAGTGTATAGCAGATAGAGGTAAGGATTTGCAAGAAGACAGTTGAACTGGTTCTAAGAGAGCAATTATAAGGCATTCCACGATGACAATAGCTTTTTGTTGCTGAAAATATGGTGGCTAATTGTTGTGGTTCTTAATATTTATTTTTCTTTCGCAACACCCTGCGTGTTTGGATCGTAGTGTATCCAAACACGGGAAACAATTTGGTATTTCTTAAATCCAATATAAATGGACACTTTACCTTCATTCTCTTTACTTTATTTTACCTTACCTAACTTAACTGTAACTTACTTTCATTGTATTTTATTTCAATGATTTGTACGGTGTTGTTAAATTTATGAATCCCAAGAAATTTCTGTTGCGCAATGTTTATCGAAATTCTTGCCTTTTTTAAATTTTATTCTAGATTAGAGAAAAACTGGAAAGGAGATCAATCGGGAAATGGCGTATTTCACTGAAAGGTAAGACATACCATTGTGTAGAGCAACCGGTACTACCCAAGGCTCCGTCCACACGTATCCGTTTTTGTTTGAAAACGGAAAATTTTTCTTTGAGGATTGCCTTCCCGTCCACACGTATCCGGCTAATACGGTCACCGAAAACGGAAATTTTCAAAAACGCTTACCAGAGTGGAAATTTTTGAAAACGCCGTTTTCCTACGCTCGTGTGGACGGATGAAAACGGAACTTTTCGAAAATGCCCAATTCATAGTATGGCATCCTGTGCGTGATTTAATATGGCGAGAGAAATAGATTTAAAAATCACTTTAGTGTCGTTCTTGCTTGGGCTTTTTTCAAGCCTAATAGCGTATCTTGAGATCAACATAACTTTGCTGGATGTTCAAGTTGACTACGTGAGGAAGAAGCTTAACATTATCAGGTTACTTTCACTCCCGATCTTGAAGGCCAGTCTGAAACGTCTTGTCAGAGGATGAAGGCAAACATTAACTTGGAAGATTTTGGGTTAGACCAGGACGTACAAGTGCTTGGGAGAAAACTTTCGCTATAAAATAATTTCTTTGTTTGTTTAAAGATTTTTTTTTGTTAATAATAAGTCACTTTTTAAGAGAAGAATCGCGGAGGGACTTATAATTAACCAAAAATTAAAAAAAGATCATCTTTACACAAACAAATCAGTTGTTTTCTAGAAAAAGTTTTCCTTCAGATAATTACATAAGACATAGAAAGACTGTTGTTTGAGGTGCTCGTAATTTAGCACTGATGATACTATTTTTTAGGTCTTTTAATATGTTTGAATAAAAACGTTTAAGCCTTTTTTAACACATTTCAAAAGTGGACAGCATGTCACTATGCACGATTTATTTAAACTTTATTGAACAATCAACATTAGACCATGATGAGCAATGACAACCCAGGCCCTGTTGGTGTAGAACTCTTGATTGCGTTTTAATCAGCCGCTATTTAATTAAATTCTCAAATACTGATCCTATGGCATTTACCCCTGCGACTGAATACAGTCGTTTATTAATATGTAAAACATCGAAAATTTGTACAGCATTGTGGTTAAAATTTCAATTGCCATTTTTTTTGCACCGTCAGTTGGGTTGTGTCTAAGAACATAATGACGCACGGTCACATTTGTCAACCAGAATGAAAAAAGTCAAATTTGACAGCCGGAATGAAACGTCTCATACTGTCCAATAAAACATTACCAAAAACTTGAATTTTCATCCGTCTTAACGTAAGACCTGTGTCAACATTTACATTTTAATTCTTAAATTAAAAATGTTGCATTACAGTGAACCTTCTATCATTTGTTGGGATCAAATGTGCAAGAAGTGGACATGGTATACAGGTCAGAATTCCAAATCCAAGGTTGGCGATTTGAAGAATTACATTAATAATTTCGTTGCAAATCATTTCGACTATCAATTTACGGTTGCCCAGATGTACAATGGTTTGTACCAAGTTGGGATCACTGTCCGACAATACAGTGAAATAAAGCGAAGGTTAGAAAGAATGCTGAATCTTATTCTGCCTGATCCCAAGCCGGTTCAGTTGCTGAAAGGTGGATCTTCCAAGAAGCGATCATTTGTGAATTTTAATGACTTCCGAAGGTTCAAAGAAGATGAACTTCGTATCATGAACCGACCAATCATCAGAGCAAAGTATGAACAAGCTAGAAATCACTTTAACAAGGTGAAAGAAGTTTTCAATCAACGGCGGGAAAAACTGGGGATGGCGTTTGACATCGAGGTCTATGAACATGATAAACAACATATGCTGGAGATTGGCTATATTATCATTCGTTTTTCCTCCATCACTCAAAGAAATCCCCGACCATCCATTGAAGTCACCAGTAAATGCCACTTCATCATTGAGGAGAATCTCCACTACAAGAACAAGGATACCGTGCCGGACAACCGGGAAGGATTCAAGTTTGGGTCCTCGAAGACAGTCACCCTGACAGAAGCCTTAGAGATGTTTTGCGCTGCTGTGACTGAATGCGACTTCATTGTGGGTCATTCAGTTAAGCATGACGAAGGTTACTTACAATCCATCGGTCTAGACCTGACCAAACTCCAGAAAGAAATGTTCGACACCCAAATAATCCGAACCCACGAAGAAAGTAAAGCCATCAATGACTGTTACTTTACGCGCGGTCTCTGTTATCTCCTGAAAGAGTACAACGTTAGTTACCAAGAGGAAGATCTTCACAATGCTGGTTGTGATGCTTACTACACCATGATGATTTTCCTTCGCCAAATGGGCTACAGTGCCCCTACCGTGAATGGACTGTTCACAGCCATTTAAAAACTTTAAGAAATACACATATCAAAATGTCAAAAAATTTTATTAAAACTGTTTGACACAAACTGAATTATGTAAAAGTATGGCCAGAGTGCTGTATAGCATATGCAGACAAACCGCTTACCTTTTAGGGTTTGGGTTAAGGTCAGGGTTTGGGTTCATGTCAGGGTTTGGGTCAAGGTCGGGGGTTAAGGTTAGATTTAGGGTTAGGATCGGCTTATGGTTAGGGTTAGGAGTTTTGTTCGGGTTTGTTTTAAAGTTAGGATTAGGTTTAAGGTTAGGGTTGTAGACATCATACATTAATTTGAGGAGCATTGTAGCTAAATGTCAACCAACCGCTGGGGGGAAATTGATTGCCGCCTTATGCGGTAAACATGCCCGGATGATAAGTTCAAGATCAGGGTCAAAGGCCATTTCACTTTAGTCTCTTTTTGGTTTTTGTTTTTTTAAAAAGAATGTAAAACATTTAAGGCAAAAGTAATAACCGACTACTACCCAAAAAGCAGTTTTTCTGCCATACAATTAATGAAAACAAACACTGAACAACTTCCCAGACATCAGTTGTTTGACCTCGAGTTCTCGAACAGACGGAAAAGGGCCTGGAGAAGAACAATTTGCTCCCTAATTTATTCAAAATGGTGGCGTTCAATTTCACTCCAGTTTTCTGCCTTCATCCCCCCTCTGGTTTTATATGATCTCTATGGTTAGGGTTATGCGAGTTGAACCCGCGATTGCCTAATCAATTCCAGTGCATCCGCTAAACTTTACCCGACCAAAAATTTTTTTATATAATTTCACTAACGGATCCAGACTTGGCGTGAAGGGGGGAGGACAGCCTAGGAGTAGTAATTGAACAGTAAAATTTCTTCTTCTGCTTTGAGATTCTTCAGAGATACCACATGTTCAGTAGTTTGAGATTGTTGTGAGTGACTACTGGCGTGCATTTATAGTATTTACCAGAATCTACAGCTATTAAAATAGAATACTTCGTAGACAGTGTTAAATCGTGTAAGAAGTTTGAAGGTTGGTAACTGCAGTGACTGATTTCAAAGAAATCCAACTTTTCGAGCAAAGGCCCTTTGTCAGAGACAGAAACGTTTCTTTCTCTGACTAGAGGCCTTTGCTCCAAACGTTGGATTACTTTGAGACCAGCCACGGCAGTTACCAACTTTTAAACTTTATGCAACTATACAACCTCTTAACTTGAGTTTTATAAGCTACTTGGAAGATGAACACTCGTAGCTGTTTTCTTTTCCCACTTCTTCAGTTAGTAAACGAATTTTGTCATAAATTACACTTGTTATTATCTTACTGAAAGGGAGGACCCGAGCTACTTGGGCCCCACCCTGGATCCGCCACTGAATTTACTCAGTGTCAAACAGTTTTAATAAAACAGTTTTAATAAAATGTCTCAACATTTTTATATGATTCCTGACTGATTTGGGACATGATTTGATTGGAGCTATAGGCACTTCCAGAAGCTGTGACAAGATACCAAATGTAAAGTCATAGGCCATTGGTTTAGGAGACATTTGATCATGATTGCCAAAGTTATCTACAGCTTTTGTCACTCCGGATTTTAAAAAACGGTCACATTCGTGAACTGAAAATAAGAATTTTCGATGTTTCTGACAGAAAAATGATCTTTTATTAATAAGATGAAAACGTTTATCCGGCAATGACAAAGAAACGTACATTAGCTGTTTATTTAGGGAAAATTTTTCTCAGTGAACTTGGCGGACGTTAAGGTTTACTTGTATAAGGTTGAGATAAGTTTACATATGAAACAATGTCTACACAATTTATCATGGCGATTCTGAGCTGTATTTCTACAGATTACTGTATGTATTTGAGGTAGATATTAGATATTTACAAACCTTAATCTCTCGAATGACTTCTTATGAACAAATTCCAATCCACAATTCAGTAATGAGAGCATGATTTGATTTCATGATATAGAATAACAAATTTACTTTCGTAAATAAATGACTTCTTTTCGCGCCAATTACGATGTAGAGCGAAAAGGTATGAGAAGAGAACTGGGACGAGTGAGTGAACCTCGAGTGAATCACGAATTGCGCTAATTGGTCTATTAGCGTGAAAACGAATAATTTTCACTATACTATACTACCTGTCCACTAGTCAAACTGAATAAGGATATTAATTACATTTGATTATTTAGAACTCAGTTTAAAGGAGGCACTCTGTCGAAAGAGCGAGAATACTTAATACTGACGTGTCGTACGAAAGCTTATTTTTACTCTTGTTTTTTCTGATGATGGATCTTCGGTCCAAACGTCAAGATCTTGTGCGTTTTTGTTTTTTTTTTTGATTTAATAAAGTTCTATCTTTTAATATCTTAAAACTGTTTCTATTTCGTTCTTAACTGCTTACTCAGCACTTTGTTTTTCATGTTTTCAATTGAAGTCTATAGGCCCTATCCGGGAATTGGTATGGTGAAGGTACGCAGTTATGCCTCTAGGACATAGTCGCGGCTGCCGCATCTCGGTACAAAGAATACAGAGGGCAGTGCCGTACCAAGGAGGGAGGTACGACGACACCTGTCCTGGGCGCAAAATTTTATGGGGCGACATTTTCAGAAACAAAACTTTGACTTTTTTAGTCTTTTTTTCTAGATTTAAAAATATTTTGCAAGGCTCGACAAAATGTTAAACCAATGTCTCGACGTCTCATCGTTAATTGATGACTGCAGCTGTCAAGGCTCAAAAGTGCCTGTCTTAAACATTCAACTACATTTTGAGTAATAAAAAACAAAAACCACTATAAACAGTTGTTTTTGTTGTAGCACCTCATTTTGGTGGTATAATGTAGGGAGCATGGGGTGCGTTCGAGGGTCAGGGGGGCACTTTCAACAGAGTTTGCCCCGGATGAATTATCACATTGGTACGGCTCTGACAGGGGGTGATCCCTTTAAGGTGAAAAGACTAGCGGACATTCTGAGAAGTCTATCTAATGGCGTTGGGAGAACGGGACAGCGTGCGCACCCGTCACACCTCCTTAGTAACGGGGTAGGTATAGGGAATAATTGACGAAAGGTTCTTATTTACACTTTGGATACGGATAGGGGATTCGAAGTGCACCAGTTTATCGTCATTATCTGAAAGGACGTGAAAGTCTTACAATTTACAAATGCTGATGCAAAGGAACCGCTTTCTTCTCAACTATTTCAGAAGACATTGAACAGTGGTCATAGTAGCAGACCCCTGAATAATAGAAAAATAGAAGCTTTCTTTCTTAGGACGTTTAGTAACTAGAAATATTGAAAGAGGTTAGATTTCTAAGTCAAAGTCGTTCTTTATGTTATTTATCACGTATTTGTCCATTGTTTCAGTTTCATTAATTTGTCGCTCAACTTAGTCGTAGGAAGCGGGGGGAGGGGGGCTACGGGGGCTTCAGCCCTCTCGTGCATTTAAATGGGGGGCTGATCTCCCCCCAAGTGGGCCAAGCGTTACGAAAGTACCTTCTTTTCTTCACTGGTTCTAAAGCAGCTCATGCAAAGTTCAGTCATGTTTATGGAATCGACGAAATTCTGACGATTTCACTAACGGACGGGTAGTCAGTGTAGCTAGACCGCTACAGAGAAGCGCAGATTTGACCAAGAAAGTTTGTAGGTGCTGATGGAAATCGAAAAACTTTTAATCAATGCATGCAATGGAAACATAACGCAGCCATCTCTGAGGCTACAAGAACTCCATGAGTAAAGTATCGAGTTTCAGTGCTTAGGAGCACTGCGTCTCAAAAGAACGACAATATTTTTGTATACAGTAGGTGGAAAGTAACATTTTTCAGTGGAAAGGGAACTTACCAATCGTGAACAAACAAAAGTAATTTGAATGCACAGATGACATCGGCAGCATTCTAAGAGGCTTTAAAAATCTATTATCCTTCTAGGGGTGTATACGTATACGCTGACTTCAGCCCACCCCCAAAATCAAATTCTTTCCTACGCCACTGTCGTTCAAGATGCCTTCATCTAAGTACAGTAGCTTAACTCAACCTATTGTTTTTCTTTGGTAGTATCAGTGAATTAATTTTTGTAAGTTCAATTGCGGTTGAAAACCGCAGCAGGTTGGAACAAGATACATGTGGCACGCCTCCTCAAAATTATTGATACCACCTTGACATTTGCCAAGAGAAAGATAACTTTTTCTATCTAAACTTTGTGCGGCGTTTCAAATTTCTACCATGCCATTGAGATACTCTGACATTGAATGGGACAACAAACCTATCGTGTGGTACATAACTTGTTGCTCTATAGTCCCCAACATAGGAAAGGACTTGGAAGAACCAGAAATACAACACGCTGACGAAGAAGTACAAGACATGTGTGATGATGTAAGTAGTAGTTAAGAAAGTTAAAACGTACAGTATTTGACTGGTACAAAGGACTTTTACTAATATTTCTAACCTAATCAGATATCACTTCTTTAAATTATAACTATTATGGAAGAAAGAATTGTGAATTTTGCCCGTCTAAAAGCCTAAAAACGGATACGCTAAAACTTGAACAACATAGGGTTTGTCGACATAATACACCGCGTCATCTGTATTCTTTTTAGTTTAAGAACGAAGTAGCGAGGATTATTAAGAAGCCCATTCAAAACCTTCATGCCGATTCATTTGCAATCAAAATTGCCCATTCAGGAATCTATTTCTACATTAAGGTAAGCTATCGTGCACATTTATGGACAGACATCTTTTTGGTATTTCAATATGCCAACAGAAAGATATAGTCCAATATTTTCTAGAATACTGCTAAGGTAATCGACCTTGACTGTGCATGAATAACAACCCCCGAAAGACACTTATTTTATTTTAGTCTGTTCGCTTCTAGTGCTGTCCTGTCTTTTCCCTTCCTTTCCCTTCCCTTCTCTTACGTTCTCTCCTCTCCTCTTCACTCTTCTGTTCTCTCACCTTCTCTTCTCTTCCCTTTCCTTCCTTTTGCTTTCCTTCCCTTCCTTTCCCTCTCATTCCCTTTCCTTCCCCTCCTTTCCCTTTCCTTTCTCTTTCTTCCCTTTCCTTTCATTTCCTTCCATTTCCTTCTCTTCCCTTCCCTTCCCTTCTCTTCCCTTCCCTTCTCTTCTCTTTTTTCCTCTTCTCTCCTCTTTTTTCTTCAATTCTTCTCTCTCCTCTTCCATCTCTTGTGATCTGTTCTGTTATTTCCAGTTTTATCTATTTTACTTAACTCTACTCCACTTCACTCCAGTCAATTCTATTGTATTCAATTCAATTCATCTCCAGTCCACTTTATTCCACTTATTCCATTCTATTCCTTTCCATTCTGTTCCATACTATTCCATTCTATTTAAATTCATTTCATTTCATTTCATTCTATTCCCGTCTATGCCATTTCTTTATATTCCACATCCATTTAATTTTAATCCATTCCATTCCTTCTTAATCTATTTTATTCCTCTTTTTCCGTTTTGTTTTGTTCTATTCCATTCTCTTGCGTTCCCTTCAGTCCCACTCCGTTCCTCTCCAGTCCAAACTACTGTAATTCATTCCATTTTGTACAATTCTATTTCGGTTTTAAAGGCTAGCATATCAAGCAATGAATATGTTCATTTACGGATTCATCGTCCGTTCAGTTACCGTGGCGAAGAACCAAAACTGGAGTCAGTCCTCGTAAAACAAGAAAAGGGAAAACCGTTAAGCTATTTTTAAACTAGTGTTCACTCAACGTTTCTGGATTAACATTAAATGCTCGTCCACAATTTTGATGATTACTGCCTTTCTTAGAGGTTTGCATAGTCCTTAAATTTGGAAGGTGTTTAGTGACTGTATGCTAAAGAGCATTCACTGTGGAAACAAGTCCGGGCTATGACTGTAGTGTAAAGTAGGGGTCCTTTGCATGACTCGGTTTAGAACGCACGAGAGAGAGCTTTAGGATTTGATGAGGATCTACATTTTAAATAGCCTATATTATTCAGCCAAATAGCATTATTGGATATATAGCTGCTAGCTTCGGTAGCAGCTGCATTATATATCCACTTATGTGGTCGGCCACCGTAAAATATCTATTAATTATTGACACCTCTTTGGAGTGGGGAGTATTTTAAATATTCACTTGTTATATGAGTACCATGATGGGTGTTATATAGTTTAAATTAAACTTAAATGTTTAATATCCAGCAAATGGACATCAACTCTGTGCTAGCTGAGTATATGTTGTCATACACGCACCTTTTGCGCTTTGTTAATCGCAATAAAACTTTCATATGTCATATAACTATTCTCCGTCTTTTTGCCCTGGCATTCACCTTGTACATGGTTTACCGAATTTGTATAATTAATAATAGTGACCTTATCGATTCAGAAGTTTTTAACCAATCAGCTAAGGCTTCATCATTTCGACCAGTTAGATTTGAATATTGTGTTTTCGTGGATTAAGCATGCTCGCGAGGGCATGTTGGATGTGTCTGTGCTGGAATGTGTCTGTGCTGTTCTTCGAAGAAAGGCTGCTTGTTTCTGGTATTGAAAGTACATAAAACGTAAAAACATCTACAAGAAATCTTGTCGTTACTTAAACCAAAGCTCCGGCACCCTTCAGGTAAGGCAGTGAGAATGAATATATGTAGAAATTAGTGCTTAGAAGAGTTATTTCGTGGGTGTCCTGAAATGTTTTGGCTTCCTCTTTCGACATAAATTCACGTTTAAGACTCAACGACCAAAAGGCCGAGTTTTAGCTTTTAGAACATTCTTTTCTTCGTCTTTCTCAACGACTTACCTTGAATTAAAGGCTGAACGTTGAGTAGTTCAGTGTTGTTTTGACATACTTTGTTTTGAACCGAGAAAATACGAGCTATTTGTGAAACTATTTTGTTTGACAATGAACCCCTACAGACAGCAAACAACGGCTTTCTCTCAAAGTCTTTCAACACAACTCATGTTTTCGGCCTCGGTTTACATCTTTGAAACTTCTACTGTGATAACTACCTCTCTTTTGAAATGGTCCGAGTTGAATGTATGAAAAAATTTAAGAAAGAAATTGTGGAATTTTGAGTCGAAGAAGAAGGCACGTGCATAAACAATTAGGCAATAATGTGCCAGAACAGAACGTCTCATGGCCTACGGAATTTCACACAGTGTAAACTTACACGTTTCGTATACATACTTTTCGATAATTTGAAATCTCAGTTTAACTTTAAGGTCAATTTTGAAGTATATTTTAACGGATTTCACTTGGTTTTCTTCATGGTTTGCTGTAAAACAATCTACATGCGACATGTCGGCATGACGCGAATACAATGTCCCAAATCCAGCGAGTTATAGCTGAGAAGAAAATGCTATCAAAATACCGCGTCCAATGAATCGTAATTCTGTATACAAGGATACACTTTTACCAACCTTGTTCAACGGTTTGAGATGGATAAGTTCGATAATTAAGAATTTTCATGCATAATTTGTCAAAAGTGAGAAATAGTGAGCGTACTGTGAAATTTTTCGTGCTCCAGTTCACCTTGCCCGGCAAACAACAGAAACGTCTCTTGGGGCAGAATCTTCTTTTTGTTAACGCCATTGAGGGGTCGGTAAACATCTCCATAAACGTTTTAGGAGGAACAAACTGCTATTCGCAAATGACTGAAGACGAAAGAGTGGAAAATTTTTTTTTAAAAAAAGAGAAATTCTCTGTCAAAAAGGAATGCATTTGTAATTCAATAAAAACTTTGTTTTTTTTGAAAATTATTAAGTTTTGTTCTTCCCGTTTTTTACCTAACTTTTTAAATTGTCTGTTTTTTTCTATTAAAAAAAAGCCCCGTTTGAAATCTTTCACATTGATGCAATGGCGGTCACAGGCATCTTGGCCGGGTGGGGCAGTTTCATGGAAAATATACCAAATTTTTGGCGAAGAATAAGAATTATTAGAATGGTGGAATCTTCAGTGCCCATTATCGCTGCAAAATACAACAAGCAAAAATATCTTTCATTTTTTATTTTAAAGGTGTGATGATTGCATAAATAATGACTCAGAAATACAAATGTGACACTTTCATTACAAGTTGGAGGATAAATGGTGGGACAAAAATTTTCTTGGAGGCAAATGCCCTAAATGGCCCCCCTTCACCCTCCCAGTATATGAAACTTTTGAACCAGCCTTCTCTTAAAGTTAAAGGCAAAAGCAGTTTTGATATTTATTATTTATTTACTTTGGTTTGAAACTATTTATTTTCTTTGGTTTATCTTTAAGTTTTTATCATCATTTGAAATATGGCAATTCATCTTTAGAGTATCTTCCAAATTACCATAGATCTTCTCAAGCATCAAGTTATCTCCAGTTAGTTAGAGTTAAAGCCCGAGAACGGAGGCTTTACGCCAGATACATCCCGAGGGCTGTATCAGGCGTAAAGCCGACGTTCGAGGGCTTTAACTAACTTATTTCATGATAAGATGCATTTTCTAACAAAAGGATTTCATTTGGAAAAACATGTTTTTGACATGTGAATGTATAAACATTGGACTGAAATAAAATGGTTGATTGGCATTTAACAAAAGGTTAATGTATTTGCTAAAAGGATTTTACAAGTAGTGATTTTTAATATCAATGCAGTTTTTTTACTGGAGAGCGTCTTACAAATGATCAGAGTTATTTGCATTTGGTCGAGTCGCAATTAAGAAGGCTATGAATTAAAAAGTTTATCACGTCATGTTTTCGGACCAAAATATTCGCTCTGAATTTCAATGAAATGAAAGAACTTTTTGCTGATATTGGAAACGACGAATCAGTTAAAGAAGGGAAAAGATGACAATTTGTCAATAAATAATTTCAAAGATGAGAGAAACATTTTATTTGTGACGGACGAAGAGCTGGAGAAATGGAAGATGTTGAGGATTACTGCAAATACCAAGATCATGTCTGCTTGGGGAGTTCGTTGTTGGGCCGAATTGGCAGGCGTATGTAATGTGAAATCTAAATCCGTTAAAGAATAGTTTGCCGATCGATATGGGAAGAAGCGTTTTCAGTGAGATTAAGAAATCTTATCAAATTTATAATATTAAGAGGAAATTCCCGTTGTTTTTGAGAAGTGTACATTTTTCGTTTCGAAGGATTTTCACGTATTTTCAGAAGGAAAATGTGGAAGTTGTTAGAGTTGGTGTGTGTAACATTAAAATCTTAAATTGTGTGCAGAGGAATTATACATTTAGTCAAAGTGAGTTCAGTAAATTAATTAAGGTTTCGAATTATAAATTCAAGAAATGTATATGATTTCCTAGGGATGTATACATTATACATCCCTGGGAAGCTCAGCATACATCCCTTGAATTTATAATACATTATACTTAATTCATCAGTGCCACTGTTCCCTGCTGAATATCAAATTCCCTCCCCGGGCTATCAGTTGCTCGATTGTTTAACGAGTATGTAAGCTAAATAAAGGATCATGAATAACAAAGAAAATGCCGTCAATCATGAAATAACTCCAAATATCCCCTTGTGTCCATATCTTTTGTGGATCTACTTTCTGCCTAACTTATAGCTTTTTTGTCATTATCCTCTGGAACTAAACAATTTTGAAAACTCAGTTTTGTTTTGCCATACTGAACGCATTGCTATTTAATCGTCTCTTTAATAAAACGCAACGGAGTAAAACAGGACCTCTCCGACGATCAATCTTTCCGTCTGAAGGAGCAATACCGCCTTCTGGGAGTTAAAAGATGTCTAAACCACCGTCCAAGCAAGTATTAATGTGTTCAGGTAACACTGTTGTGCCGCCAGTGCATGAATCGGAACAATAAGGTATGGGTGGAGTGTTACATGTTTCCTAACATTACCACTTCCTCATATAGGGTAGGACATGGGGAAACTAAACCAACAACGTCACCACTTTAAAACGGCCTGTGTTGTTGAGTTGTTGCCATTTAGGTTCTCCGCGGTGTCTGTATCAACGCAAAATGGACTGGGCACCATAGGCTTATACTGAAATATAGCTAGGTAAGGGAAGTTAAAACCAGTATACATAAATTGACCCAACAGCCTTTCAGGGTCAGTTTATAATTGGGTTTGATTTTCCTTGGACTTTCTATTCGTATCAGATTGTCCATAAGTTAGGTCAAGAAGATGCTCTCTGTCTTGGAAGGTACGTAAGCGCTGGCGATCCAGGCAAATTTGCTTCGCGCTTCATTTTTCATATAGAGTGCGGAAATACCGTTTAGGATTCCCTGTCATGTGATGTGCTTATTAAATCAGTTCAAATCCTCAGTTTAGCGTCTGTCGAGGCAATAGTATAACTGTAATGTTCAGGATAGGTTGAAGAAAGCTAAAATCTTACAGTATTTACTTGGATAGGGAAACTCTATCCAGGTTTGTTAGCATTTCTCATTAACTGTATCGCCACAATATAGTTTTGTTTATGAAGTGAAGCAACTAAAAACTGATTTTACTCTTACAGTTTATAAGAGAAAAATTAGTACATTCGGATTTTTTTGCTTCTCGATGGTAAGTACTCCGGACAATCGGTCAGCAATTGGCATTGAATACGTTTCGATTTATGGGGCCTTTTTTCAACCTGTTTATGAATTTTTTACGTACAGGATATTTTCTTTGTTTGATGGCTGATGATTTGAAATAAGATTGACAAACCATAGACATTGACAAAACTGTTTCTGTGTATGATATTAATTCGTGACGTTGTCATGGGTTGTTCATTTGTATAGTAGCTAATACAATTTTGAATAAAGTTTCAACAAAGCAACGTCTTCAGAATGTCTTACGCAGTTTTTTTTGCTACACATTTTTTCCCTCAAGCTCAGTGATTGACTTCTCGTTATACGATTTCAGTTTGAAGGACACCATTAACTTCAGTCTTAATTAGCACTACGTTTATGCATGGCACATTCCAGGTACTCAACTGCCAATACAGAGTAATCGTTCAACTTTTTCTAGAAAACATCAACAAATCAATGTTTGTGTGTATCGCTGAGGCGCCGAATATTGCTTTATCTGCAGCGTTCATTGAGAAGCTGAAGGCACTCATAAGTGCTTTTTTATTGTCAATAAAACTTAGTGTAATAATTTCTTTGTGTAATAGTTTTTTATATGTCTCTTTGTAATAGCTAATTTCATGTTAAATAAAAGTTCAACAAAGCATTGTGTGCCAGTGGGATTTTAAAATTTTTTACTTCCAACACACATATCGTGTATTTGCTGCAAACTTGACCGGTTAAGGAAAGCACACTAGCATTTGCAAAAACTTACTGTCAACAAATCAATCTGTTTTCAACAAATTACCGACAAAATCACACTAAAGTTAATAGAAATTTGCATTTCAAAAATTTATACAAGCAGTTTTGTGTACTGTGTGTTCATGATGCAATTATTCTGTAATTACTCAATTAAAAAAACAAATATGCTCATTTCTTTGCCTTTGATGCAACAGAATGTGATAGTTTTATCTGAATAAAAGGTCCACAATAAAAGCTCGGTGGACTCTATAAAAGTGTAGATTATAACGTTTTGGAATTTAAATATACTGAAAGCTGTTCTCAGTGTACAAGGTTATGTTTTCGGAATTTGCACACAAAGTTTAGCTGGACATGTTCTTTTTAAGAACTGAAACTTCGAAGGAAAAGCTTAACTTATAATGGCCAATTTGTTTTAGAATTCAAGTTCAATTTTTTGGTCGGTTGGTTGGTTGATTGGTTAGTTGTTAAAGGCTGATAAGTTCAAAGATCAATTTTTTAATAGCAATTTTTTTCAACACTAACACTTTCATAATTTTGTGAAATATTCCCCTCCGTAGATTTGTACCATTGACGCAATTTCTTTTCGTTCAAAACTTGCTGAACGACTTGTACTTATTTTGAACCTCTTTTTTCCTTTAGAGTCGACGTTTTGTCTTAGGGTCTGTTTACATGAAACGATTGTTGCATACGATTGTTCGTCCTGGTGTTAGTAATGTTGTCTCCAGGGCACAATCCCTGCATGTAATTCGCTTGCTAATGTACTAATAGCTAGGTCCTGAAAGTGCTAGTGACGTAATTGCATGCATCACACCGAAAAATCATGTACAACGATCGTATCATGTAGATGCAGCTTTTTGAATCAATGACAAACCTTTGTAACAAACTAACATTCGATTTTAATTTTATCTTGTTTGTAGGTTAATGTCTCATTTTCAACATTCTGATAATTCTAAGTTGTTAGCTTTGTAGATGTTGAACGTCTTCACCAGGGGTGACGCCAAGAATTCCTCCGACGCAAGGGCTAACGTCTCCGACAGAGGAGGCTAATTTTCCTATTTGAAGATCGAAAACATCATGCTATTTTTCGAAAGAAGAATCGCAGTAACTGACTAGGAACTGTTTATTTTTAGATTTGATATGAAGAGAAGCGTCCGTTGTCTTTCTTGGCTCAATCGGTAACTAGTACTTGTAGTTTGTACAATATATAAATGTGTTATCAGTGAAAAATCCCCGATGAATTGATTTTTTTCCGATAGGGAGCTAAGATTCCCCGAGAGGGTTTGCCCCGTCTGGCACCACCCCTGATCTTCACTTGTCATGTAACTGGTCAATTACTTTGCTTGAAACGCCTCGTGACGATACTAACTTTGAAGTTTCCTTTCTTTTGTTCAGTAAACTTACGAAATGTAATTTCATTTTCAAGTT
The DNA here is from genome assembly GCA_030142905.1 of Heliopora coerulea. Lineage (NCBI taxonomy): Eukaryota > Metazoa > Cnidaria > Anthozoa > Scleralcyonacea > Helioporidae > Heliopora > Heliopora coerulea. The sequence goes on from JASJOG010000495.1 coordinate 16,280, forward strand.
GTTTAGGTTAATTTATTAATTTTTTCGTACTTTAATTCCTTTATGATGGTCTTGCTTTTCAGGAATACCTTATGCATACTTCTTGGGCAACCAGTGTTATCATAAATGGTTTTTTATGCTAATTTTATAGATTTTTCTCGATGTGTGTAATAGCATTCCTTTTCAGCATTATATCAACTCTTATATCGACCTTTATATCGACCGTTTGGCATTATTGACTTCTGCTGATAGTTTTTATGGGGAAGCTCACAATTTGAGTTCTTTTCTGATACATTATTCATTATCTTAAGTGAGACTGTCGGATTTTCAATTTATGTGGTATTTTCGTGTTGGTTTTCTTTTTCTTTCTTTCTTTCTTTCTTTCTTTCTTTCTTTCTTTGTCGTTTTCACTTTCACAGGTGTCATCTTTACTCTGAAGATGACCACCGCTGAGGCCGTCGAAACGTCAGTCACCAACAGTCTTTCTCCAGACTACAACCGAGATGATCAACTTCCAACTTGGGCTGATGTTCCTATGTTGAAACCATTTACATTATTCCCGTGGGATCATGTTTTTCAGACTGGCCCACCCAGCACTTTATTTTTTTGTCACTTATATATCACCTTTGCGAAATTTTCACGTCATTTCACGAGAAAACATGTGGAAGTGGAAAACTGACATGAAGTTTTTATTCCACCTAAGAAATATCTGGTTCACATGTGAAAAAGACGGGGGTCAAACTTTCACATGTGAAATGTTGGTATACAAAATCTGTATTTCAGACATGAGTCAGAAGATTCGCACACGCAACTGGATTCCACTTTTGAATTTTCATTTCTCATGTATGTAAAATTATAACTTCATATCACCAAATACAGTGTGTGTTCTTTTGGGTTGAATCGGATTTTGGGGAGCAGCAATCTCTAGTCACATATAAGGATGCGGTATACCCAGGCAAAATTGGGAGACATAGTTGGAATTCCAGTAGTTCTTATTCCTCGCTGAATATTGTAAAACATGTTAGCTTAAACCGGCCAATTTACTTGGTATATTTAACCTAACATTTTGAATTCATGGTAACAAAGTTTGTTCAGTAAAATTTCATTTTGGTTAAAGTCCTAAATTTGCATTACAAAGTTCGACCAATACTGCAATAGGAGCCCTCAGAGGGATGGGTATTCCTGAGGAAAAGTTGTAGGTGAGACCCAACCCTGAACACATCGAACGCTAAAATGAGTCCTTAATTTTATCTGCTTCCGTATTTAAAAACATTCTATGCACAACAATGTTAAGATCAAAAGTATTTGTTAAAGGAAGGGTCATCTTAGCAGTGGAGGTGTTCATAAAAACCTAAAAATACAAAAGTTGCCGCGAAAATTTAGAAGAACTCGATGTTTCCATTGTCCGGTTCAGCTCGCTCAAGAACAGCTTGGAGTTTGGGTGCTACCATCAACTCATTTTTATGGCTCAAAATTCGTAAGTGAATGCAATAGTTCTGCCACACGTTCACCTACAACGAAAATACCAGAATTAGCCATCATCAGAAGAGCCGTTAGTATAGGAATACTTCTATGATACTGGGAATACGAATAACCAGCGTTCTGGAACCATGTTTAACTCTTTCACGTACGCGAGGTCTCCTCTTGACGAGCAAATTCGTCGGGCATCAGCCGCCGAAAAATACTGATCTTATGTCGCCAAAAAGGAGTCGATATTTCCAAAATAAATGCTAATTTCAAAATGTCGTGTTACAACCTGAACAATAAACCATGAATTTTGTATTAATTTACGCTAGACTTTGGTGTTTTGAAATATAAGTGAAGACGACTCGTGGAACGTGGAACGAAATGCAAATCAAAATCAAAATGCATCTATCTGACTATTGGATTATTTTAACAGTCTTTAAAAAAAACTCACTTGAGCTTTTTTTATACAAATTGAACTGTAAGCCATATCTATTATTTAAACAAAGCGACAAAGTATGAAGATGTTCTTAACCCTTTCCCGACTGCAGAGAGCCCCTTTTGATGAATAAAATCGTCTGGCGTTAGCCAGAGTCAAATAGCAGAGCTCGTGTGTGTGTGTGTGTGAAAGTGTTAAGGTGCACGCTTTGAAAGCGCAATCCAGGTTGTTTTTCATCTATTTTATTATACCTTGACGTAATAGAAAATGCCTTCAGCCCCTGCAACTTGAACTTTGTAAGAAATGGCTTGGTAAGAAATGAAACTCATGCCACAAAGATATTCCACGTGATTTCGGACCTAAATAATCAAAAAAAAAAGGTCATTTAGAGATTGATATACACTTCCTCTTCACTACAGTGACTGTGATGAGTGGTTTTGTTTAAAGGGTCAAATTTAATACAAATTTTACTTCTAGTGTTAGTGTTGCTATTAGTAGGGAGTAGCAAGATCCGGACCCCCTATTTCCCCTGTGGCCTCTCCGTTGGTGTTAGTATTGGAGTGGGTGCCTAGCAATGCAATGATGCTGTTGCGGCTGTTGCCAATTCCGTTACAAATACTTGTGTCAATTTCGATACCTTATCACACAAACGTTGGATAAATTTATCCGCTTTCTTTGGTTGATTTTCCTCTGAAGGATCATTGTTCTCCCATGCCATTATATTATAATTCAAGACATTTCGGAAACGTTCTTCTTCCTCTCCGGGTTCTGCTGAAGTTCCTAATGCACCATCCTCTTCTCCCTCATTTTCGTTGCTAACGAGATCGTTAGTTCGTGGTCCAGGATCGTCGGTCAACCCATCTGTCTCTGGTGCTGTAACCAAATCTATGTTATCAAAAAACCAGGAGACATCTACTACATCACCAATTTTTGGTGGAGATTCGCTTGGCGTACTTTCCATCTGTTTCGTACCCTCAACATCAGAATTGCTAGGGCTCTTTGTGTCTCTGGAACTGCTGCTAATAGTCCACCTTGAACGATCATTATCGATACTTGGGGAGTTACTTTGAATGGAGCTGAACGATTGGCTGAGATGTTCGCTTTTGATGCCCGGGGATCTACGTCGGGTCGGATTAAACAACTGGTTTGGACGTTCACTGTTGATCCCCAGGGATCGACTTCGAGTCGGACTAAATGACTTGTTCAGGTGCTTGTTGTTGATCCCAGGGGATATACTTCGGGTAGGACTAAACAATTGGTTTGGACGTTCACTGTTGGCGCCCAATGATTTACTTCGAGTCGGGCTAAATGACTTCTTTAGATGTTTGTTGTCTATGCCGACAATTCGTGTAGGACTTAACGATCGGTTTCTGACTTTGACATTTATTTGTCTCTGCTGGGGATTTCGTCTTTCCGGAGATGCTGGATCGTCTTTGGTTTTTGCTTCAAATTCCAACACTTTCGCTTTCACAGGACTTTTCGAAGAGTTCCGTTTCCTCTATAAAACAGAATAGGAGAGCGTTCAGTTTAAAATGAAATGAAACTCAAAGACAACGTTTAACACACAACCATGTCGTATAATACTTTGCATATGCACGAAATGACAAACTCCAAGAAAACAAAAGCAAATACTGAATTAAAGCCAAAGGCCCTTGCTAGTATTATCTCATATTATATATTGTATCATATATATATCGTGCACTATAAATCATATGTATCATTATATATATATATATATATATATATATATATATATATATATATATATGTATAGTCTATTTGGTTAATGTCTAAGCTTTGAGAAACTGCCTTTACCCGGTGTTTCACGCTTACGCGATCATCAGACGTCGTCTGATGATCGAGTCGTCTGATCGCGTAAGCGTGAAACACCGTGTAACGGCAGTTGCTCAAAGCTTAGACATTAACCAAATAGACTATTAAAGCTCTACACCTTTGTATTGAGCACTCTCCTTTTCAGAGACCAAACAGCTACATTTATATATATATATATATATATATATATATATATAGTAATAGTAATGGTAGTATATATATATAATATATTCTTTATATCATATATAGTATATCATATATATCATATCTTTGCAATATTTTATACATACATTCTTAACCTTTTGAGATTAGATTAATTGGTCTTACAGAGAAACAAATGGCAATGATAACAAAGTTGCAAGCTCTGCAACAAATTAACGAAAACTGTAAAAAAACGATAAAACCGCTTTTACACAGCTCAAGATTCATCCTTCTGAATAATCTTCAGTACGTGGATTTGATGATCATTTGCACCATGGAAAAACAGGGGACAGCACAGTTTTTATATATCCTTGCCTATGCGTGCTACAATATACGTAGCCCAGCACAGCAAGTTACATAAGCTTCAAATATAGCGAATTTTTTTTCTGTCTTGAATAGAAGCTTGCATTTATGTGTAATGGGCTTCATTTGGAAAGTCTCGGTATAGAAAGATTTTCTGAGGATTGGAGCTTAAAGAAAGTTTACTAAATGATCTCTCATATCAACAGGCACACATGCGAAGTATAGTGCACACCATTTATACACTTGAAACAATTGTTTAACGGAAGACAACGCCCAAACGTGGGTAATTCTAGTGCATCAATAGGCGTTGATGTACTAGCTATTTAAATGGATTTACCCGATGTTCCACAAGTCGTTATTTGCTTTTCATGATATTGGCCGTGTACAGATTCTGGGATTGAAAAAGAAGTCATTTCCAGTCTTACCAGTTTCGCCGTTTTTCTCTCGGTCCTGGCAAATTCATTCATTTTATCGCAAGGAACTGTACTCTGCTTTAGCACTTACGCTTCAACTGCGTCCTTCAAACAAACTTACTACAGTAAACAGTTTTATTATTACTTATTAATAATTAAAGATAATAAATTTCAATTGGTTATACGTCCATCTTAAACAGAGCGATCAAAATCCAAATTTTATTCCACGAACGTTTCAATCTTTGGAAATTTTCAACCAGTCCTTAAATTTACATTTATAGCAGAGTACTTGAACACGCTCTCTAGTCATGATTGTCTAATTTTGGTTCAGAAAAACCCAGTGGTTGAAACTAAAAACAAAGGTGATGACGGCAAGGAACCTGTTGAAGATTTCAAAACAATAAAACTGTCAAAGGAGACCGCGGTGTATTGACTGTTCTGCTTATGGATTACAACCTTATGTACACATGTACATGCATGAAATAAAATGGTTAAAGTGAAACAATGAAAGGAAATAATCAGGGAAAAAACTCCAACTTGATTTGAAGAATCGATTAAGAATATACTAAAGCGAAATGCAGGGTTTAATGATCATTCATATCGGGATTGGAATAACAGAAAAAAATCTGAAGGTTCGGTTACGCTTTTTCATGCAACTTGCGACTCGTTGCAGCTGCACAAAGGGGTGTTAGAGGCCACAGATCCGATGGATTAATGACTGCCAATTTAAATTTAGCATTTCGAGCCTTGCTCTTATGTTGATAATTCAAAAAAAGTTTACGCAAAAACGACGTTTTAATAGATAATTCGAGTGTGCATAAAGGCGTATTCAACTGGCCGTCATTTTTGTATGGGGTCTTCAATCGTCACACAACTTGTCGAAAGCTGTTGCAGTTTTAAATGGAAGTCAGTTCCACCTTGTATGCAACTTGTAGTTTAGAAAAATGGTTTGCAGAAGGGTGCTACGTGATATAATGTATTTGAACGACTAGCAATGTTTCCTTTTTTAAGGAACAATCTGCATTGAAAATTTATTTAATTTTGCGACTTGTGTTGTTCTAAAAGTCAAAGAAAGTTGTATGAGTGAAATCACTTCATGGTTATCTGTGCTCTTTGCACAACATATGATTATCTTATACTATAACAACGTTTGGGATTCATATTGATGTCATTTAATATCGACAATAATGGTAAGGTTCATCCACCCGATACGGTTTTCCTTTTGACTAGTGCGATTATGTCTTTGCCCTTTTCCGATTGAGGATGACACTCCATTTTACTCAAGTCAAAGCCAGACGATTTAGCTGGTCAGAGAAGGACCTCTAGTTATAAATGTATTAAGAGCACTAATCGTACTTTTCATTCGTTTGTGAACGTTGCAAATTTGACCTGAGGGCTCTCGTGAATAGATCATGAACGTCAAAACGAACAATCATTAGCGACAATTGTACCTCTAAATCAACCTTTCCCTGCCAAGTTTTAGCTGATCAGCACGTGCATGTGTTTCAAAGTTTCGACAGACTGATTATCAGAATCAGATTCCAAGTTTACAGAACATCGAATAAATTATGTATCAGCAAAATTAAACATTCACTGATTGAGACAGCAATTCGCGTCTAGGAAAGTGCAAACTACCACAGATCACCACATTGTTGTGGTAGTCTGTGGTAGTTTCAACGTTTCAACAACAAGTTTCAACAACAACGAGGCGTGTCTCACTAATAACTTTTCACAAGAAACAAAGTTTGTGTGTAATTAAGTTGAAGGTATTTAAAACAGCGAGGTATGTGTCACAATAGGTCATTGTCCGGACACAATAGAAATACCCCCTGCATGGAATTGCTTTGTTGATTAAAGTTATCTATTTGAATTGTGTCGGAAATGCAATCTACATTAACGGTACACGTTTTTGGAAATGTTTGGGAAGTTTGCTTTAAATCTCAAATTTCATTTGAATCGCAAACAGTTAAAATTTCGTGCAATTACATGGTAAATGCGTTGTATTTCACAATATAACATACAAGGGAGATCAGGGACGGCAGAGCGGAATTACAAGTGGGGGGCTTGAGATAAAAATACAACATTTTGTATGCTTCTCTGGGAAATTGCACAACAAGTGTTTTAAAGCGTAGTTGTTTCAACATTACATTTGGAAAAAAGTGGGGGGGCTGCAGCCCCCCCGGCTCCGCCGTACCTGGAGATTGTAAGTAGCTGCTGTTTTGGTATTCACCTCCTCAAGATGTTCCTCTCACTGTTTGCTGAAGTTATGAGAACTATTAGTTTAAGCAATCAATCCACTTTTTTATATTCGAAAAGATACCAACGAATTATTGCCATTCTGTTTTGATCTTAAACGCTTTTCAAAACTTGTACAGTCTTTGATCATTGAAGATTTCTGTCCGCTATATCAACGTCCGAGATCAGCTCAGTAAAACTGGACAAAACCCTGACACAGAAAGCAGAACAGTAAAAAGATCTACAAAGTCAGTGAGATTGTGAGTATTTACTTATTTCGAAGTATTTAGAAATCATAGCTTGACAAAATCGCCAAGACTGTGAAAGGGCCTAAACAAGTTAATAAACTAGATTAGCGGCTCTAAACTTCATCTCCTTCTTGTGGAAAGACTTTTCTATACACTGCAGTCTAAAGAACTTGGTGAGCGCCGTTCCGATTGTTTCTATGGTTAAAAATACACTTTAAGTTGTTTTGTACTGCCATGGTACCAGCTGTGTGTTTTGGTGATCTCACCGGGAGACAGAATGTTAAACTCCTCGTGTAGTACAATGTACAAAAGGGATCAACGTTTCCAACTGTGGAGCCATTCACATGTCTTGAGAAGTTGTACATCACCACAGAAGGATTGTTTTGTGAACCTCGGCGATTGTGAAAAGAAACCATGAGGGAATAATAGCATGAATGAAGAAATTCCATTTGCCTCTCACAATTGTGTGAATCACTTTGGTGAGGTGTTTGCTGTTGTGATGATGGAAAAGAGTTACGGTATTTCAAAAAGCTTTGCGACATAAATTCCTCTTTGAATTCTGATTGAGACGAAATGGGTAATTTTAACGTAAAAAAAGTAGTCAAAGTTATTCTTGGGGTGATATTTTCCATGAACGACTATGCTTTGCGCATCGATCTAACCCGAAGACAAAGTTCATATTTTAAACTTTAAATCATTGGCGACGGATGATAGATTCATTTGCAGTTCAGAAACCTGATTGGTACGTTGGAGTAAGCTGGATCAGGGTGTCTCCTCTCCTTAGTATTGTAATTACAGAGAAGTCTATTTCTCCCGTAAATACGCCCTTTCTTAAATTCTTTGTGGGAGAGATGTCTCGCCTTAACGACTACCATTGTCTTGTGTTGGGCAGAGTAAAATGGTGAGGCTTGGATTCCGCCGAATGTATGTAATATTTAAAAACCGAGCAGAAGTGCCTTATTTATGAAAGAAAATTTTCGATTGTCAATTTTACATTTAAAGACCCTACCCGTTGCGAGTCCCGTTATGAATACTGTCGTAGTCATATGGTCCACATTTACCAAACAGTTTCATAGAAAAAAATTGATGGATAATTACAAAAAAAATATTACCCCTTGACCAAAAAGTTGAGGGCTACATCTCCCCGTTCTCGATTCTAGTAAATGTAGAGCGGTTATCCGCTTCTATACTTGATAACAAACTTGTTACTTATGTTCAGTGATATGTGTGGTGAGCCACCTCATCTTGAACATAGTGTCAGAGAGAGTAAAATTCCCTGCCCACTAGTCCCGCCACCTGTACTTTAAATTGCTAAATTGCACGAGTTCACGGCTTAATTGCTTGACTGCTGCACCACGTGCATCTTTTCAAAAAATAAAAACATATAGAAAACACTTAGAGCAAGTACTTTTTCACATTGTTGGAGATAATATATTTCCGTTAAAATAGTGCCCTTAAAGAAGACAACACATCGATTTGATGATGGTGTTTCCGGCAAATGTAACGATAAACAATAGAAGCGCGTGCAAACACAATTTTCAAAACTAAATACCTAACTATTTCTACACAAGAGAGCTTTTCTGATTGGTACAAACCAATTTCCATTTTAATACGAATTCTTTGTACTCAAACAATTTAGGTTAGGTCGGTGGGTGATTTAGTTTTGTTGGGTAATTTTACTTTGATACTCCAAATGATACATTCAATATTTATTCTGTTTCTTCTAACTTAACTACAGCAAGCTGCCTCCGACCAGGTCAGCCGATCAGTGTCTTTTGTCGATTCTGTCAACTGCTTTGGTATCCTCGGAAAGCATGCCGTTTTTTTTATTCGTTACATTCTCTTTAATGAATCCACTGTATCTGCGCATACCATTACGCAGAATTTCGCTACTTTATTAACTAATTTGCAATTAAAGGAGCTTCAATCACAATGAATGTCACACCCAATTTCATTGCTGTTCCTGCGAACTCCCAAACCTCCTAAAGGCTTAACTTAGCTCAGCTGAAATTTGTGGACTTCATATTAGTTAAATTGGATTAAACTTATTGATCTCTTTTTGTTAAATGGTGGCAGATAGCGAGCAGTTACGGTGGTATAGTTCTGAAAATACCATTAGTTCTGCCTATACCAAAAGCAGGAATATATATATTTGTTTTAAGACCTTTAAGGTGATTCGATCCAAGTCCAACATTGTAACACTTAATCTATCAGCTTTAATGGCTGCTTGTTACAGATTGGTAACATCTGTCTTCGGTTCTAGCTAGACCGTTCCTCCTGAAGATTTATACCTGCGCGAAACAAGAACCCTGTGAGTCCTTTCTGTCATTTTCCGTATGTGATTTCTCCCCTTAATCCATGAATCCCATTGTGGCCTTTAATTTTCAGTGGGATTTTATGCTGGTTAATTCCAGACGATTTTAGTCTCTCAAAGTCTGATGATTTTCATTCTACAGAGGGAGACATTTGGTGATAAATGGGGAGTGAGAGAGACATTTCGCGATAACATCAAACGCGATTAACCTCATAAACTGCCATAGCTACCTTTATGAACTTTATTAAAGTTGACACTAAACGGAGTAATTCAACTGTTAGAGACGCGTTTTGGAATAAATGGGTTAAGCCTAGAGGCAATTCAACATATTCTCGGGGCTATAAACATGTCGGAGGTCATCTCAAAATCCCGCAGAGATGAACAAAAACCTAAATGTGATGAACAGTTCGGTGGACTCCGACTGGCAATAAGAAAAACAGGGCGAATTACTAACACATCAGCAAATAGTATATTTTCAAAATGGAGTTAGATTAAACAAAGATCTGCTCAAGACAGGAATACAAAACTATAGGTATGGTTAGGCGAACACAGCCACATGTTGATTGAATCACAACAATAATTACATTATGTCCGGGGCGATGGTTAAAGAAATAAACGCCGCGTGGACGGCAAAGTGAATAACCCCTACCGGACATCTTCCTCGTACTGTGAATAAATAACTTATCTGAGTAACCACGTGTAACTATGTTTCCTGAACGAAAATGCGGTTTCCGAATTGATCTAGTTTTTACAATTGAAGTATTCTGCTGTTTATATCTACAAGCACTTCATCGATTACACGATTCTCATATGTGATAATCTTATGTCTTGATTTAGTTTATTATAATCATCTTGTATCCAGTAACCATCACGTATTCTCACTATAAACTAGTGCTTAAAGTGACAAAATACGTCAATAGTTGAGTCGGGTAAACTTGGTGAAAGGAAGTAAAATCAATCAATGTGGGGAGCACCTTGTTCCATTTTCATTGACTAACGTCCGGCTCATCTCACAGCCGTGTGATAGGAGTGGGGGAAGGGAACGAATTCGTGGACACGCCTCGCAATAATCGCTTGTACACTCTCGGAAATGAAATGGTTGAAAGTCGCGATAGTCCCTTGGACTGAAAAGACGTGCAGTGGTCGGGCTGGGTCGATGAAATGGAAGAGTCTGGTAGGGGTAAGAAGAGGGAACCAAAGGGTACAAACCGGTCGTCCAGGTTGATCCATGGAACGGGTAACGCATGGGGAAGGAGCCCACATCTTCTCTTCCAATGAGACGATAATTTGCCATAGAGTGATAAAAGGAAGGCTTGACATTTTGCAAGATATTCTTGTTAAACTTTCCATCCTTAAATTGGTCAAAGTAATTCGGGTGGATCCTCCAAAAACGTCCTTTACCTTCCGCTGCTATTTCTCCTTTCACAAAGCAATCATGTAAGGACAAGTTGTGACGCACTGTATTTTTCCAACCCGGTCGCGTGCTGAGTATGTGTTGAAAATGCTCCTCCATGAAACTGTAAATCCCGGCCAACGTGAGTTTCGTTTCTGGTGAATTGAGGATGGCTGTGGCTATCATTCCGATGTAAGAGAGACTGTCGTTGTCCTTCCTCTCGGGAGTCATCGCTGTACTTTCGGTGGGCTCGTGTTTCTCGTCGTCTCTGGTAGCCGCCGAAGAATCTGGTTGAGCGGTGAGAGCTCGATTAGAACGTAAACGATCGTAAGAATCTTCGAATTTTTTCAAGACTTCTTTCTCTTGTGTTGGAAAAGCGTTAGCACGACGTAGAGCGGGAGGGTAAGGTGAAATACGTCTTGTTTGCGACCAGTTGCTTCGCTTGCTTAGTTTTCTTACTTCGATTTTTTGCGACTCACTAGTCGCTGAAGACATTGTCTAGATTCGCCGACCGTTTGTTGGTGGTCTAAACTGGTTTGGCTTTTTACAGTTATGTTCTTCAGGCGTCAAAGGCTAAATACTGTGGGGAAAGATAAAAAAACAGCTCGAAGGATTAATAAACCTGGCATGACACTAAACAGGAACGAAGGCCTGCTCGTAGAACAAAGACAATAAAATAAGAGACCGTTTAATTCATATTATCTCAATTATTGTCATGCCGTACAGCTAGACGGTCGTTCACTGTCGCACAAAACCAAGAGTTAGCTACTCACGAGGAAAAAGGAGACTGTTAATAACGGCAAGCTATTCAACGAAGCACGAGCCTGAAATTAAGTCGGTAAAAATAAAAACCCAACAACAAAAAATATCACTTTGTTCCACGAAAGTGTACTGCCCATTGGTTTCTAAACACCTAAGAGATATAAGATTGTTCCATTGTGATATATAAAAACAGAGGGCAGAGTAGACAACGTTGAACGACGTGTTAAGAGCCAGAAGGTTCAGGGAATCCTCGAAACTATAAAGAGAGGAGTTTCAAGCAAAGGTCCTGACTCTCACTTACGTTTCTACATTTTCCTGACCCTTTTAGCTTTCTAAGATTGTTCCATTGTCCCATTGAACGAACCATTCTCGGACCTGGCACAATTTGGAGTCTTAAAACAGCCTGGGGAATGCTGCATATGCCTGATTACTATGGGATATGATAAGGCGTGTTATTTTGCTTGAGAAAAGACCCTTCATCGTAGTTCCTGAGAGTCATGGTACGTATTTATCAGTAATCAATGTTCGATCTGGGATACGCATACACTGCAACGGCCATCAACAAATAGTCAAAGCTTTTAAAACCTAGGCCTCTGGCTCAAGTGAAAAGAGGGACGTCACCCTGCGTTACTGGACTTAGATGTTGTACCGACACTGATAATACTATCAGAAAACTTACATTGCTTAAAAAAATTCACTTGAGCAAGCATAACAGGTCGACGGATCATTCAGTTATGAAAGTTGTAAAAAAGATGAATATGTGAAAGAAGGATCTATTGGAACTAATCTTTAATGCGAAAATGGCAAAGTTTAAAAAAACAACTCGTTTGTCGTTGTTTGCTAACCTTCGTGGCAGCTGTTGTCTCCTTAGACCTCTGTGGATAGTAACACTGTGCTTGTAATTTTTAGTTTTTCTTTTCAACGTTGTTGACGGATGAAACCGCTTTCGCGAATGGCACCAAATAGTTTTCAGGAGCAGCCTTTTAATACTAAGCTGTTTCGGAGACAAAACAAATAGCGTTACATCCGATCTTTAATAATACATTGTTACGCCAAGGCTCATGACGGGGGGTGGGCCGTGCCCACCTCTTTAATGCTTTAACAATGAATTTGTGAGACTTAAGAAAGAGTTAAACAGAGCAATAACTTCTTTCAATTAGTCCAGCACCAGTTTGGTTGGAAAATTAAAATTCCTTGGTTTACATCTTAACCAAACTCAACTAGCATACGAGGTAGCGAGCTAACAAAATGTGAGCTATAAATATTTCGTATACCATACGATGTAACGTTTTTCCTTGTCCATGAGATTATTAGTTTCTGCCACAGGAAATTCCCAGCTCTTGGTCAAGAATTTAATCCTAATCAATTTCTTGAACTGAACTAAGTAAAGAGACCCATAGCATTACATACCACATTAAAAGTTCTTTTTGGTATTCTTGTCCTTCCTGGCTAGAAGCTAATCCACGTGCCTTTGCGAAATGTTTGTTATCGTTATTTTCAAAAACCAAGATTGTTTTTAATCCATGTATATAGCTAGTGAGTTAACACAGAAAGCCTGAACAACATGTGCACATCATGTACAAATACTACTGTCATTTACCTGTAAGAAAACCATTAGAACACCCACATTATGATATTTATTTACCAGTATTACTAAGCAAACATACAAGAATGTCTTAGGACTTTGATCCACGACGAGCGTTTACCTTTCAGTTGAAAGCTGAGATAACTGTGGGCTGAACAAGCAACTATTTTGAAATGTTATCAAGGTATAATTGAGATAAACTGGAGCTATATGAAAATGAATGAGGGTTCTTGGTGTTGTACTCCCTTTTGAACGCAAACCCTTAATTTGAAATTTGAAACACGAATTTAACTAAAGTAAAAGAGTTTTGTTCAAATTACTGGTAATTCTATCACGTTTCAGCATTTCGCTATAGAAATATTTTCCTCGAGTTATTTGTTAACCATTCTTCTGAGACTCGTGTTATTGAGAAACGGAAAATATTTTAAACGAAACAGCATGTCACCACATGCAGGTCATTACAAGAGCACCAGACGCCATAACAGCGCTTGACACCTTTGTACGAACATGTTTCTTTCTCATTCCATACAATCTAATTATTGTTGCCAATTAGAATATTTCGCCCGTGAAAACGGGAACGTTAGAGAAAGATGCTGTCTTTCATTTTGTCATCATGAATTGGTAATCATTTGTCTGTGTTGCTTTAACTCATTTGTGCACTAGATACTTCGCAGGTTTTGTTTAAAATCTACAGTAAGTCTTTTTCCGTCCGTCAGTCCATCAAAAACACTAAGGGCGGTTCGCCTCTGTATTTGATTTTCTATGTCGTAGGATTATTTCAGCAACTTTTGTTTAGATTTACATTTCGGGCAAGCTTATTCCATATACCTTTTCCTGGATACCCACGAACACCCATCTACTTCGACTACTTCGCTCAGAGAAATGGAAAATCGAGTAAAGAATCCCGAAGCCGAGATCAAGTCTTGTAGAATTCTATATTAGATTGTGGTTAGAGAGAGTCATTAGAAATTGTTACTGACGTATATGTCGAGTGAATTAAACCCACGTCTATTCTATATTTATAGCTGAGTGTCATGATTGATGCAAATGCCGCAATGCCACATGTAATTTTCCCGTTAAACCACACTCTCAAGCTATTATAAGTTAATTGGAAGGTTACGTGACGTCAAAACATAAGATATACAGGAGTATTGAACTGAAGGGGACGAATAGTGAGGCACGGTATCAGTGGACCTCAAACGCACAAAGAACACCATGAATTCATGTATTCATATATTCAGCTTCTTCCCTCACAATCAAAATTTCACTTGATTAATGGTAAACAATTCTGTGTAAAAACGTTACTGTTTATTGAAGCGAGTATTGATTTAAGCCACATGGGTGGTGTATAGCCCCATTGTCATGTCAGCAGGTACCTCTTTAACGACAACTGGGTGATTAGGTCCACGCACGGTTAGTACAGTGTCTTCAGTAAGAAGAGTGTACTTCGCAAGCTGTTGTGATAGTTTTAAGAGGTTGCCTTTATCAATAGTTGTAACGAAGATAAAACATCTAGACTGTTGTTACTAATTTGATCTCTTCATATCAACAAATCCTGTTTAGAAAAAGCATTGCATGACTTCGTTAAAGGATACACATGCCGACATAAAAATTAACCTTGAATAATATAGTTCGAGCGCCAATTATTAATTCGTATAAACATATGAAAATAGTTTAAAAATAATTCTCAATTCAAACTTTGGGGATAGAAATTTTGAGGGGGGGTGCATATTATGATTAATAGTTACATGATTATAGGAATATGCTTCGGGCCTTGGTCTGGTTTGGGCAAGAGCAAACTTTACGCTGTCTTAGCAGTGCAAATGCAGATGATAAATCTACAGTTTGAATTCCCTGGCTTCATTAGAGTTAGGTCCATCTAAATGGTCAAATTTACATTCCTCTCCGATCAAAACGACCCGTGAACCAAAATACATTACCAGAATGCATCGGGAATTATAACCTTTTTAGTTGCAATAATAATAATAATAATAGTAATAATAATGATAATGATAATAACAATGATAAGAATAACAAATGTCATAGTTATTATTCTGATTGTGGTTATAATTATGATTACGACCATGTTTAGAATTAGAATAAACCTGGAATATTGCTGGTGTTGTTGGTGTTGTTGTTATTGTTGTTGTTGTTCTTCTTATTATTATTATCATTATTGTTATTATTATCTATCATTACTATCATTATTACTATTACAACTGCTATTGCTATACAGTATAAAAACGAAATGATGTCTTTTCGTTTTACAATAATTTGTACCAAGAATAAATCTTCTGGGTGGCTTCAAGCACTATCACAACCAAGAAGGCGACCATATTTTCAAAGCAAGTTAAATAAAATACGACCGCAAACAATGCCTATAAGGACTCGATTTAGTGATTATGCAGTCGAAGTAAAGCTTTCCAGTTCATCTTAATGCTGTCCTATCCAAACCTTTCCTAACCTATCCTAACCTATCCTGTCCTATTCTATCCTTTCCTGTCATGAACTGTCCTGTCCTATCTTCTTCCATGTCACACATTCTCATTCTATCCTATCCTGTCCCATCATATCCTGCATGTTCTATCATTTAACCCTACCAACCAATTCTATGCTATCCTGTATAGTTCTGTCCTATACTGTCTCCAGTTGTGTCTTGTTCTATCCATTCCTTTCACTATCTAATCCATTTTAAAGCATTTTTGATCTCACTCTATCCTTTTAAAAAGAAACAAAACATTTTATACAATTTGTAATGTAAGCACAAGGGAAGAATTAAGTGGTTTTCATCATCCCTGATACTTTCATGGTTGATGTAAATTTTTACGTTGAAAAAACCAGTCTCAAATTTTGACTGATGGAGTAATACGTTCGACTAAGTCCACGGAATGCTGACGTCATAAAAATTCTATAAAGTAAGCAAACCTATTCAAATGCTAAGGAATCACCAGCTTTAAATGCAACATGTTCAGACATTGATAAAAAACAAATGAAAAGCAACTCCGATTTTTAAACAAAACCTTCCAAGCAAACTCTGAAAGGACTGAAACATCCACTGTTGATTTGATTGACCAGTTATTTTAAACAATATCGTGAAATATAGATGACTGACAAAGAAGTTTCCCGCTGCGCGTCACGAACAAGGGGGGGGGGGGCCTTTCCGTCGAATCAGCATCCCACATTCAAAAGCCACAACTCATGTTATCTCGCTCGAAGTCTGACCGATTAGAAATAAAATAAAATTACAAAGCACCAATAAAATAGTTTTCGCACGAAGACTTCGTGCTTGTTACTTTTGATCCGGATGAAAGCTACCTTGACAAAGCTCATTGGTGGTAGATGATGTAGTAATGACAGGCGATCGTTTTGTCTGCTTGAGTTGTAGTTATTTTAAGGGTCAAGCGAAATGCATTCTTGAAATTGCCTCCCTGGCTTATTTTCACGAGTAGACTTACTCCTAAGAGAGGTGAGGTTCAAGAAACATAGGTTGTTTGGTCAAATGATTGTTACTTAAACAATACCATAAAATATGAATAGCACACAATAAAGGAAGTTGTTTCCTGCTGTGTGTCGCTAACGGTAGGTGTCTTCTCCGGTTAATTACGGAGGAGTCATCTATTCATGCTAAGCAGGTAAGACAAACTAGCAACAAGAAGCTCTTCCCAAAGAAAGGTAAGCAAATGAAATTGAAATTATTACATTTAATCTATGCTTATTTGTGGTTTCTTTTTGTAAGTTTTGTTTTGAGCTAACAGAGCTTCCGATGTCATTTTAATTTGCGAAGCAACAGCAAACTAAAAAAGGCAGTAAACCGTATTTAGGAACTCATTCGGTGTAGTTTTTCTCCCCCCAAAAACACCGTAACAAACACTCAAGTCTAGAAACAAAACAAGGAAATTAGTCTTGTTTATTTTGCAGAAAACGACTTCGTAGAAGATCTCGCTGGGTCAAGGAAGATGTCTTTACCTTTTAAACGTAAAGGCAAGCAAACGAAAGAGGAAGACAACAAAGTCCGTCCAACTGCTAACTTTCCACGGCATTGTGAAGCTGATGAAATGGAAATGCATTGTGGCAGCGAGAAAGACAGTGGAACACCTTCGTTTAAGATTGTTTGTAAGAAGACAAAGGTTGAACGGAACGCGTTGGGAAGTGGTCAACGTGTTCAACAACATCCTAACTCTTTACCACGAGAACAAAGCAAGTTTCCTTTGTCCTACATAGGAATGATTGCCCAAGCCATTAACTCAACTAGCGAAAAGAAGCTCATCTTGGCAGACATTTACAGTTACATGGAACACCGTTTCTATCACTATCTTTGCAATAAACCAAGATGGAAGAACACCGTTCGGCATAACCTCTCTTTCCACAAGTGTTTTGTGAAATGCGAATGTTCCCCGAAGGCTAGCCGAAGCCATTATTGGACTATTCACCCCGACTTTGTGGAACAGTTCAATCGTGGGAACTACAGCAAGATGCTGGAAGTCCCAGCGTTTCCCAAATATGAGACAAATCAAAGCCCTTGGATGAGTCAGCAACTCGGTTATTTTAATCAAGGTGAGCTGCAAACACCTTTCTCTGCAGCTTCGTCAGCTTTTCTCTATGAACCTTTTGCCCGGTACGAAACCTTCCCTGCACCAAATGTAGACGATTTAATTCATTACGTTCCGACGCAAGTTAACGCTGTAAGCAACATGCAACCGTTTGCAACATCACGTAGACAATTCTCAACTCCCTGTGCTTCTACAAAATTTTACCCTGAGCCAGTGCCCAAGTCGTATCAGTATCCACATCATCTTATCCCAGTTCCTTGGCAAATTCAACACTTACAACCGCAAAGTTCCAGTAAGGCCATGAGAGGATTTCATGACCTTTTTCCCAGTTGTATAGCAGCGCCAACTGAACCTCAAAATACATTTAACTCGAACGGCTAAAACCGAAGGAACTTATATAAGGTGCAGGCCCAATATAGATATAGAGTTGAAAGAATCCAAAAATACTCACGTTTATGGCAAAGAACATTCAAGCATAGTTCTGAGGAGGAGGAAAGACTGACCACCTGAGAGAGTAGCTGGATAAACAGTGTATTTCATGGTAAACCTACACTGGTAAAGTGAACTGGAAAAGTTGACTTGAGCGAGACTCGAACTCGCATTTTGAGTTTCCAGACCGCTGTTCTACCAATTGAGCTATCGAGTCAACTGGGAACAGTAAGCTTCTGTTTATCCTGAAATATTCTGTTCATGTTACCCTGAAGGTGATTTCGAAATAGCTGGATAACTTTTTCGTTCAAGCAATCGAGTCCAAAAGTTTAACTTGAAAGGTTAGAGGATTAATTGAGAAGCAAACTTGAGGACATTAAGAACTAATTCGCCACTGATCAGTCGACGCCCAAGGCCAAGGGAAACTTCTTCATTAAAATAAATCTCGCAATTAAAAGCGTTCTTCTTGTAAAACAAACTATGCCTATCATTAGTTTTATACCTAAGCTAGCAAATTGTAAAAGGTATATGCGGTGAAAACTGCCAATTATTACGACTGAAAAGACATTCGAAATGAACGCTGGTTGTCCGTTGATTTGAAAAGCCTATCGCTCTCCAGAATGAAACTTTCCCTCACCCTCATAATTCATACGGCGTGACAGTCAGCGTGAGTAAATTTATTGTAAATTTTATCATTTATTCTGTCAGCAGATAAATATAAAATACTCTTACTGAAGTATTGCATCAAAATGATGGTTACATAAAAGATTGCTTGACTGCCATTTGTCACTTCATCGATACCTAACTAAGAAATCAAGAAAGGGTGTTCGGCTGGTTCTTAGACGCCAA
Organism: Heliopora coerulea; assembly: GCA_030142905.1. NCBI lineage: Eukaryota > Metazoa > Cnidaria > Anthozoa > Scleralcyonacea > Helioporidae > Heliopora > Heliopora coerulea. The sequence goes on from JASJOG010000495.1 coordinate 35,277, forward strand.
AGATCTGTTAATTGTCGAATAAACTTCACCGCAGACATTGAGCTGCACCGGATTTAAGATTAATAAAACAGAGGACGCTCTCAAGTCCCTCTTTTAAAGTGCAATTAAACGTGGAAATCCTCTTCAGTAAACGGATATTTTACAAATTTTAACACGTCCTCTTGAGCAACCTGTTTGGGCAACTAACTCAAATAAAGGCACCTGCCTTAGCTCAATGGGTTATGTCTCACCAAAGCTAGCGAAAACGTGCTTTCTTTTAAACTAATTTAGTGGTTTCTTTGACAACAACCACTCTCGGTTGCTGTCTTCTATAACGTTTCGCTTGCATGCATGCGTTGACTTGTCGCATTACTTGTTGACAGTTGTGCAGGTAGGCGTTGTAATCTCAAACAAACAGGCTTGTGCGGAACGTATAGAACAATGCTGTCGCACAGAAGAAATGCGTTTGAGGTTTGTGGATTCTTGACAAGAGGCGAAAACCACAGAAAAGGTTTAATCCATTCCCGTCCAAGACGTCATCTCTTGACGAGTCAAACACCAAAGTCGGGTATCAACCGGAAAGGGTTAAACGTTGTGTACTGGCGAAAATACGAATACAAGAAACTAACATTCCGAGCAAAGTTCCCTCCTTAGAGCAAGACGTAAAGAGTATATTTTTCTACGAAATACAGATCTAGAAAAGATCAACATGTAATGGAAGTAATAAGCTACTTTGCTAACTGAAATTTCGACTTTAATTGAACAGTGGCAGTTCCTTGTCACTATGAACTGCATCCACCCAGCAATCTCAAATATTGATCTTTAAAAATACTTCAGCTGACAAAGCGAGGAAGCTGTTACAAACTGATCATTTCATTTTAGTTAAATACTAAAGAATACTGCGAGATTTTCACATTCTTGAAGTATCTGGCGAATCAAGGAATCGTACATCCAAGTTTATATTTTTTTTTCCACGGTGTTTTCTTAAATAATACAGAGTCACTTTTATTTTTCGTACGTCGGTTTCAACCGTCGGATGTAAGCATTTCAAATTTTAACTTGATAACGCGATAAGTAGGCCTAGTTTTGCGAGTAAAATGAATCTTCGTTGATGTTTCAGTTGTTGTTACGTGGTAAATGATCACACATGGCAACAGTGTGATCATATTCCCTATCAACCTCTTCAAGTCACCTTGACAAGAACCTTTTGTCCCAGATCCCTTTATTGAATTATCGCAGCCAATCCATGAACGCAAACTACATCGCATGCATTTTGATGCCTAATGAAAATCTGTCGGGAATTCACTAGTGACCTGGATCACAATTCTTAATTCCCCTTTTTTTAATCAATGGAACGAACATGCAATAAATCTGAAACTGCACTAACCTTGACAATCGATATGAAGAAACATCTATTAACACAATGATATACAACCAATTTACTTTACTCCTATCTTGGCATATTTTATGCTATCTTTTACACACTGTCTTGACTTCAGAAAATCCTCGTTAACATTGTGTGAGAAATTACAACTTCAGAATTCAATGGAGTTTTACTTCGCTATATTGTTTCCAGTTCCGCTTTCGTATGATCACTTCACTCAACAATCTCCTCTGAAAACAACTTGCACAATTTTAAAAGGCCCGATTATACTTGCGATTTTTTGCTGCGATTTGGAGTGGGTTTGTGGTGAAATTTTTATCGCCGACCTGACTGCGATTTCAAATTACTTGTGTATAAGCTACCAGCGATTTTACTGAGATTTGGGCTACCGTCGTCTGGGTCGTGTGCAATTCAGGCTGCAATTTTTGATGTGATTTTATCAGCAATTTTATCAACTGACCTAAAAACTGCCGGGCATCTTTCCTTAGTGTGTTTTCCCTATTTTGATTCTTCTATGCTGTTCTTCTTCCAAGTCAAGAGAAGGTTAGGTCTCGCCTAACGGAGGAATATCCCTAGTAAATTTGAGCATGATCAAAAAAATAACAAGGTTGTCGTGGAATCGCCGTGAAATCACCGGTAGTTTATACAAGTGAATTTATGTCGCACACGGATAAGCGATAAAAATCGCAGCAAAATTATTCACATATCCTGGCTGCCGTTTTAACAGACCGGACATATGTCGAACTTGCACCTGAGCTCGCTATCTGAGTCTCGGTAGCTCAATGGTTGGAGCGTCTCACCGATCATCAGAAGGTTGCGGGTGCGCTCCCCGTCTGGGGCTCGGACATCGTTTTTCTGAAGTTAGGGCTAGACGAACATTCACCGACAATCTAAGATATCTCCAAGTTCCACATATACATCATATATCGCAGCAAGATCGTTACAAAAATCGCTAGTTTAAAATGGGCCTTCATTTCCCCTAATTTCTTAAGCTTAGGATCCTTTACTTTCAGAAAACTTCTGTGGCCCTTATACAGGAACATTATCGGAGTCTTGACGAAGAATTGGCTTTCCTTCATTTGCGGAATTTTTGGTTTTAGGGTTCAAAGATCTCTTTTCCTTTGTCTTTTTCCTAATGTCCATATCAGTAGCGAATGAAATAAAAGTAAAAATAAAAATTACACATCAATAGGCGCATCAAAATATTCGCGAAATGCAATCACAAAGTGTTATTGACAACTGTATTCTTCCACTGTATTGTATGTAATCATGGCCCTCTTAAATCCAGTTTTCGCTGAATAGCCACCGTGCTGAAATAATTTTAATTAAAGATTAAAGGATATTCACGGGCGGACAATGACTAAGATAATGGAAAAATGACAAGGAATAACCTGAAAATACATGTATATCTAATGTGAATTATTCAGTAAACGAAATGATAGACAATTACAGCGACAGAAATTGGGGGAAGAAATTTTCTAGTAATTAGCACCAATCAATGCATCCTTGCCCGCATTTGCTGTAACGGCCACAAACAATGGCTCCAAATCAGATCGCTCTAAGATCGAGGTCCGAGTGGATATTTACCGACATTTATACTATTTTGTCTACTTAGATGTTGAGTTGGGTCCACAGTTTCAGAGGCATTCTTGCGAATGAGGGAAAGGTCTAATGAGGACCAACTGCTGTACTATGGTGGTCTCTACAGTTGACTTCAAGCTGGGAAATCAGGATTCAATATCTTACCAGACCAGTTATTAGCGTCTCAAAATAATTGAGGAAGGCAATTGTGTTGTGGTCTCTACATTTCACGCCGAGTTTCAAGACCAGGATTCATTAAGTGGCTCGACTAGACTGACAATACCGAAATTTCATAAGAAGCCGGCACCGCGGGACTACTTTGGCTACTCCCATCTGCCAAGTTTCGAATCCGTAGGACGATGTTTCATGTTGGGGGGGTGGTGTGGTGAAAAATTTCTAGGGCGGCCCGGGGTCACGCTCCCCGGAAAATTTTGAGATCAAGAGTCTCTGAAATGCTCTTTCCTGCATTCTGGGGCGGAACAGAATTCTGAAGTTTACAAAATGTCATATAAAATACTAAATCTGAGAGTGGAACGCTCTGTGTCCATTTGCAGGACATTCCATAGAAACCTCGCACGTTGATATGAAATACTTAGTGGGGCTCAGCCCATCTCTTCCAGGGTATAAGGGGGCGCCAGCTCCCTCGCCCCCGTGCTCCCTCCGGCCATGATTTCGACCATTTCAGCTGACGTTACTTAATTTCTCATCAAAATGATGATCAAAGCCTGACGTTGACGAATTCTTTTGGATTTGATATTTGTCTCTTTCTTGGTTGCTGGGTGGCTCCATGTAACATTTTCTCAAAGTTGATCCTCAACGTGATCGTTACGTTTGCTGTCCACCATGATTTAGGTGCAGAAAAGAAAGGTTGGTGTAAAAGATGCCTCGAACTGTCGAGCACGTGCTATAACACTTTGAGTTTTCCACGTGCTTTTTTAATGAACGTTGGAACATAGCCGAAAGAAAGCGAACTGGTGGCGATTGCACTCAATTTGATTATCAGAATGCTCAAAATTGGATTTTCGAGTGAAAATTGATGGATTTTCTATTGGTGCATATCCCACCAGACTTTCCCTAGACGATGAGCATCGACACACTTTTAATTCCAACAGCTGGTGACTCCAGTAGGACTATTTACCAACTTCAAGTTTAATCGAGACCCTGGAATAACTAGATCGACTTCCCGCATCGACTACGACTACGTCTGATCTACTGCGGTCGATCGCACCATACATATGCAACAGAACGTGTTAAGACGTGGGAAACACAATCAGACAACAAAAATCTCAATACTGAGACGATTCATACCTGTAAGTGGACACAACACACACGAGGATCACGATAAGGAGAAGAATCACAGCCACTGCCACAATATGGAGGATCACATGCATTGAGTTCGAGAGCCATATTGGACTTCCACTCTGTGGTTGTTCCTTAACTTTAGAAGCTGAAGCAGAAGAACACACTTTTATGTGTTAATGTTCTAGTCCAGATTTACGACTTTATTTTTCCTTCAGTGAGTCATTTTTTCCCGTAGTCTGGAACTTGAAACGAAATTTCTATCGTGTATATCCATGTTAAGCTTCTTTGAAAACTAATACAATGGTGTGACGGGTATCGTAATTTCCTGCGCCAATCGAGAGTTCTCTGAAGACTTAAGTGTTCTCAGGAAATGTCCATGATCATATAACAATCGCGATTGGTAGCAGGTGCAATATCGGTGCAATAAAATTGGCCCGACTTCCACAGCAACATATTGAAGTACGTGCAACTTCTCTGTAAAAATAGAATGCCTCAGGTATTTTCTGTCGTGTTCTGGTACAACAGGAAACTGAAATTTATAGGGTGTGATGTGGAATTATATTTTCCGCACTCGTTTTCCTCAATTCATTTCTGTCCGTAAAGCTTTTCTTTCATTTTAGTCTCGCTAACGCCAGGCGAGTTTACTCGCCTGTGGGGAACCTCTGGTCGTGAAAGAGAGAAACAACCCTGAAACTTCTGGCTAAAAGTTTGTAAAAAAAAAGTAATCCGAAGATGCTATTATGTTACATGCATGATGTTCTTACTTGTCTTGATGGGGAAGTCAGTTTGATGTTCTGTCTGAATATCTTCATCAGGAAATGGACACTCTGGCATTTCATATTGACATTTCTCTAATTGAGGGAAGAAAAGGATTACTTTGCATTTGAACAACTCAAACACTTTACGTGATCTTCTCCAAGGAAAACAGTAAAAACCTAACAGCTATCGCTATGTAGAGAAGTGGCACTGTGAGGAGAAAAAGCTGTAAATGAATGAGTACCTTGTCTGTGACTGGCGGTGGTGATTTTGAAGGCCTAAGCAGAAGTCGATATTAGAGCAAAGTTAATGAAGAGTATCACACCTGTTTGCGAATTTATTCGGACATTTTTTTTTATTTGTCGAGGCTTTTTGCAGGTGAACGATTGTGTGCATATAGGAGGGTATATTTGTTGCTAGGCTGCTGCTGTTTTCGTTATAACCTGTTTATTGTTGTGACTGTAAGTCGATTTTTCTCAAGTTAATCTTACTGTTGTTTGGTAGTTCGAATGTCACAATCCTTTTCTGGGGTACTAGTAGTCGCTATGGTCGGCTACAGTGGTTTCTCAGTTCATGTTGTCATAAACGTTTCTGGTTTAGTTTGCAAGGTTTTTTGTTTTTTGCTGAGCGCTGGCTCTTTAAGTGATGTATTCAGTCCAATCAGCGACTAATTCATTATGGAAAGGCTAATTAATCAATTACCCGCCTTGAAGACGCACTGAGCATTGATTTGACAGTGTGAAAAACTGGCACAAACGGAGAATCTCGGATGGAAGTTAAAAAAAATTGGCGTTAACAACTTAAACATCACGCTGGTCATGTGCCATCAGATTGTTTCCACCAGCTCTCTAAATCCAAGTGATCTTACAGAATTTTCTGGCACCAGACCAATGCCATGTATTAGTAAAAAGCGCATATCTTTTCCCTCGAGTAGTGCCAGTCTTCTGCGTAATATGAAATCCAGCAATGCCGATAATTATGGTATGTTATTCGTGACATATCAATTCTGTGTATTTTTTAGGTTGATCCTCTCAGAGGAACCAAGTTCGTTATATTTGTTTTGTTATCTTGCTGTCTCTGTGAACGTTTTACTTATTATCCAGAAGCTGACTAGGTGTACACAAAACAAGACACAAGTCTTAAAATACCATCCAGATGGATAGTAAATATTTGTATGTCTTAACAGTGGTCAGTATGGTGGTCATGGTAACTCCTCTTTCTCCATCAAAAGGCAATGCCCCCTCTTCTACCCTTCACTCTTCCAATCCATGAGTTGAACAACACTAACCCTGTATATTTTTCTCTCACTTGCCACATGTGATTACCTGCCTTGCCTAAACCATTAGTCAAGAATCAAACTTGTAAAATCAATTTCCACACTCTTACCATGTGTGCTACTCCAGCTTTTCAATTTAGCTCCCCCTACTTTTTCAATATAATTATACAACTGGCATGTTATACTACACATCTTAGCTGATTTTAAGTTTACAGTACTCATATGTTTATTGTATCAGAATATTCACAATTTGGGCATAAAAACCCACCTCATGCAACATTACATGCACCAGGAACTGTAAATATAGCATATGCCAGATACATACCAGTGTAATTACATACATATATGTGAAGTTTCATATGGTGCGTTTTGCAGTGACCTCCACTGGTGTTATTTAAGCTTCTAATTGTTCCATCTGATGTTGCTAAGAGAAAAAAAAAAGGATCAAAATTTATTAAAGTATACCATGGATAAATCCACACTTGGTTAACCCATTAAAGAGCAAGGGTGTACTTTAGAATAACATGGTATACTGACTAACATGAACACCAGGCAATTTATTCAGAAGTGTGTGGCATCTTAACCCTAATGGGCAAAGGTCTGTCTTCAACTTGCAGAAAAAAAGTGTTTTGAAAGTAAGATTTTGCTTATATTGTAGCATAAATATTCAAACTGTAACAGCTAGAAATCCCAAAGCAGATTTGCTATCATCACAATTACTTCCTTTTAAAATTGCGCCTTGTACAACTGTTACAGCAACTTGTTGTACTCACAAATTAAATAATTATCAAAATGCTTGAATGTCACTTTCCAGGCTCATATATATCCTCTTCACTTAAGTAAAATTGTCTGGCATTAGCCAGTGTAATATAATAAAAGTGAGATGTAGACAAAAAAGAGATTATTGAGAAGTTTTTATCTCTTTTCAATCCACGATGTCTCCCCTTGACAACTAAAATCATCACGTGTTTGCCAGAATAAAATGAGGAAGTCTGACTTGGCTGGGAAAGAGTTAATCTTTTCACTTCAAATTGCATGCAGCAATGAAGACTTAAAACACAATTTGTGATAAAAATCATGCAAATTTGAAGAAAGCTTTGGTTTCTTCCAGTTGACTTGGAAGTTCATTAGGGTACTGAATCACAGCATCAGCTCTCTATATTAGTCTTAAATTTAGTAGCCAGTTGGATCAATTTATTAAGAATTGCTGAAGTACTACAGTAATTTTTAGAGAGAAATTGCATTTTATTACTAAAACAAAACTGCATATTGAAAATCAACATCAGCTGTAAAACTGAAACTTCACATATCAACTTACAAATGAAGTAATAGTCTTTCCCAAAGGTGTACTTCACTTTATCAGTAAATGCCCTATACATGGCAAAGATTTCTTCTGTGTACTTGAATGTTTTAGGGTCCTGGTCACACCTTAAAACTTCTCTGTTGTGGTGAGGACCTGAAATATTCTTCACAGAACATGTGTCATAGCTCTCCTTGTCAACCATTAGAAGGTTCTCATTCATTCTCCTATGGCTAGGACTTCGGTGACTCTTGTCTCTTCGTATGGCAACATTTGGACAAACAAACATCATGTGACTATTTGGTTTGACTCTAAAGTAAAATCCCTTTCCTCCAGTTTGATTTGGTTTATTTAGACTAAATCTATATAAAAAATGAATAATTTCAGTAGCAGATACGTACCTATAAAACAAGCTTCAAGGCATGAAAAATTTTCTGACTCTCTTTTACTCAAGGGCTATGAAGAGTTCCAAGTTAATTTGAATGTCCTAATCTTACACCAGCAAGTCCAATAAATGAAATATATATTCCTACATGTAAATAAATTTTATTAGACAGATAGAAGTTCTTTAATTAAGTGTTCCAAATCTTTTCTTACAGTCTTATTTTACCTTCCACAATGAAGAAGTGAGATGTTGCATCTGCCCCAGAACATTTTAACAAGGAACAAAACCCACACTGCAATCAATGCAATATTGTTGTTTTAAAAGCCTTGTTAATCTGCAATCAAGTTTCTTTCTATCTAACATCTCTTAGGTGCAGTAAATTGCAGTTAAATTTGAAATATGTGAACTTTAATCACTTTGCCAGTTTGCTTAAGGTACCCACAAAATATTTTAGAATCCATTTATTACAGAGCACTGCAGGATTTCATTCCAATATTCCTTCCATTATAGGCTAAATTATGACATGTATATTTTGGATTATCAGGTTGATGCAAAAGGTGATCATAAAATTTCATTATAATCTGTAATGTGGGAAGTGACTCAAGATATTTTTATTACTCTTACATTGACATACAAATCAAGTGATGTAAATGCTAAACTGTCAAGCTTAAATGATTTACATATTGCTAGCTATCCCTACTCAAAAATTTGCTTGCTTCAGCCATTAAGGATCTTTCAATTAAGCCATAATGTTTACACATCTGTTCTTCTCCCCAAGTTAATACAGTATACTTGCACCAAAATCATTTACATAATGATATAATTGACACATACATTTCCTTATAGAGCAAACATTTTAACAGGAAAAAAATACTACCATAGCTCCAGTACTCCTGAATCATAAGGCATATAGGCCAAACTATTTTGAGATAGTGAACAGAAATTTACCCATGTTTTAGAAGTAGTTTACAGTGGACAGTAAGAATGTCACAATTTTTGAAAAATTAGCCTGAATCATTAGAAAGGTCAATGACTTTGAGCAAGGAAATGAGTGACTTGGTAAGCTAGTAAATTATAATCATGAAGATTATAAAGGTAGTCACCAGAAGCTGGACGAAAGAGAAATATAGTCAGTGAGGGAGTTTTTTTGTTGTTGTTATTGTTACATGTACAAATAAAAAGCACATAATGTACCAAGGTTTATTTTGATTCACTTGTTTTCAAGTCAACCATGTAGGTGAGTGACATTCACTCACACAAAGGAAAGCCAAAAAACAATCATCCCTACAGATCTAGCTTGGCTGGTCAGCTGACTACAGTAGGTTATTTTCTTCCTCAACTGAAACACCGCCCTGATGTTTACAACAATTTTAAGCTCTTGATCACTTTCTATAATTAGTAACTTAACTAATTCAGTTCTTTAACCCTGTCGTGCATGGTTTCTTATCCTTTTGTCCTTTGTTCTCCTGTGCTTTTTTCTTTGTTCTTTCTTTAGTTCTATTATTGTAATTTGTTGTGGTACGACAACAGTATGCATGAAAGGGTTAGTTAACCTGACAGGAAATTATAAATAGAAAATCTTGATACACAAAATCGACTTGCATGGTATTGTGAGATAAATTTGGTTCTTACTTGTTGAGAAAAATAATGTCAAAATTTCCAAATGGTAGCTTGCTATGCAGCTGTTGCAATTCTTTAAATCCTGATACGGCTGGTTCACATAACCATAACAGACTTGATATTAGAGCATAATGAACTGAGCGGAAGTAATTTTAAGCCCCTGTGTCTTTAATGAAGCCACTACGATAAATTCGTGTAATTCTACTTGTTCTGACCCAATGTTATAAACAAGAGAAGCGTGGACAACAAATTGACACGAGCGAACGAAAGTGGACCTAGCTACTGCATTCAAATCGCCAGTCAACCGTTGTCAATCCGTTATCGCTTGCTCGTAGCGTGAACAGCCCACTGGAACAGCCTTGTACACAGCTCCTTTGTTGGCTCCATTCACCATAATTTTTACTTCTGTCGCTCGTTTTCATTGTGAATTTGACTTCAGTCAAATAGTGCTGCTGGTGTGTGCACATATCGAAACTATTAGAAAGTGAAATGAAACTACAAACTATTGAAACTACTTGTAACTAGAAAAGGGACAGGCGTATCGGACAAAAATCCAACGTACATTTGTATATCGTAGTTCTTTGTCAGCAGTTACTCACGAACACTTCGATCGGGAAATTAAAATCAGCTAAATTGCATTCATTAGTCTTAGTTGTGATACTTACAAGCAGTTGTTTGGTGTCCAAAACACAGTTGGGTAATAAAAAGACAGAGAAACTTCACGAGGAAAAACGACGAATGCGAGGAAACCATATAACAACAGCCTTTCCATCGGCGACATTCCAGCAGACATTTCCACAGATTGCTTCAGTGATCCACGCAGGTGATACTTGGTTATTCATACAAGTAATTTCTAGCAATGTTTCCAGAATTTATAGTGAAAGTGACGACCGCTTCCGGCAATTAGGTAAGGCCGTGTTTACATGGAAGCAAGCCAGCGCTCCTAGTGGGACTGGCGTCACTGGCTCTTTTTGCCGAGATCTCGTTTCTCTGTGAATTCCCTCGTAAAATTTGTTTTCGTTTATATGAAGGAGTGCCAGCCCCCCTATGCGAGATCTCACTATTGACTACCCGAGGTCTTGCCTGGGAGGGCTGGAAATTTTCCAAATAAACACACTCAAAAGTGTTGGCCCTCCTATTACTCAATGTGTGCTAAGATCCAGAGGGGTTAGAAAATTCCCATATTAGGGGGTGTTTAAAATGGAAGAGAGCCAAACCTCTTGGAAGGGCTAGCACTAGTAAAGGCTGGTTCCACTCAGGGGCGGTGCCTAGAGTTCCCCGACGTAGGGGCTAAGGTCCCCGACAAGGGGGCTAAAGTTTAGGTGCAGGAAAATGCATTATTTTTTTGGAAATGAAAGCATATGCATGGATAAATGAACAATTTGTTTTTGTACCGACTACAGTAAGACATATTATATTGACGTATTATGTAAATAGCAACAGGCAGATCATTCTCGAGTATTTAATGTATTGTTTTTATTTCCTCACGCCTATCATGGTTCTGAAAAATGGGAAAATTTCTTGTTTCAAGATAAACTAATAAAATGTCAAAGTTAATAGTTACAATTTTCAATTGTCAAATCGAAAAGTACAGGAAAATAATAATAGTGATAATGAAATACAACCCAATACTTCCCCGACGAATTGTTCGATTTTCCCCAACGGGGGACTAAGGTTCCCCGACGGGAGGCTGTCGCCTCCCTGCCCCCCTGGCACCACCCCTGTTTCCACTAAGTAAAATTTGCCTCAGGAAAGGAACGAATAGGGAAGTTTCCATTATCTCGTGAACTCTTGGGCGGAACTAATGACTGTCCGTTCCTTTCCTTAGGCAAATTTTCCTTAGCGGAAACTAGCCTAAAGAGGGCTGAATTTCATCTCGCCTTTATATCGGAATTTCTGGACCTTCCAGGAAGATTGGATCTAGCACGTATGCGCTATAGAAGGGCCAGCCTATATGAGTGTGTTTACGTGGAAGATTCCAGCCCTTCTAGGCGAGATCTCGGGTAGTCAATAGCGAGATGTCGCTTAGAAGGGCTGACCCACTTCTCATGTAAATGAAAACAAATATTACAGACATTTTACGTGGAGTGGAGATCTCAGCAAAAAGGGCCAGCCCCGCTAGAAGGGCTGGTTGTCTTCCATATAAACATCCTCTTAGGGGCTCTTTTCATGAGTTCGGATCGAAATCTCAAGTCGATTTAAAAACTGGATCCGTTCGAGAAATCATGTCGATAAGTCGATTTCCATTGTGACTGTCTTCAAAGGTCAAGTCAATCTTGTACCTCGATCCGATTGACTTTTCAACCCAAGTAAACAATGAAGGGACAGTTTACTGGAATGGGGTGACAGCGGGTAAGTATTTAACACCGAGTTCACATTTCACCGATTTCAAATTTCGATCCTGAGACCCCGTTCACACGATACCGGTATGAAATGAAACCGTAAAGAAATTATTACGGTTAGGCCTTGCGTTCACACGGTACCGGTATGAAAAAGCATGAAACCGTAATGTTAACCGTAACGATTTGAAACCGTAATGTGAAACCGTAATGAAACTGTACCTCTACCGTAATCGTGTGAACAGGTTCGTACCGTAATATTTTGATACCGGTGCAGTTTCGTACCGGTATCGTGTGAATGGGGTCTGAGAGTCTCTTATTGCAAATGTCAAATCGAGCAAATGTGAATATTCTTAAGCTAATCTTAGTGATACTAAGGTTTATATCTTGTGGTTGTTCGATGGTCGTATAAAATTCTTTGGAACATACCCTAAATTTCCTCCACAGAATCTGCAGAATTTTTACACTCAAAATGTTCTTTTTGAACATGGTGCTGACCTACCCCTTAACTACTTTTAGTATCTTGTTTTCTCGATTCTTGCTAGGGTTGTACCTTGAAGTTTTCTTGAGATTTGTGATTCTCGGCAACGAAGGAAGTATACCGACTGGCTTTTCTCGAAAATTATTTGAAATCTTGTTTGTTTAGTTTTTACATGTGAACCACATGTGAATCACATGCTAACCACATGTGTAAACACGTGAAATTAAAATACATTTTAAACTTTAAAATGTGAAAAATTTCCACACATGAAAGTGAAACACATTTTCAATCTTTCCACGTGTGATCACATGAAACCGCACGTGTGAAGTCTTGTGGAATTTACGTAAGGGCAGCTGTCGGAAACAAGAGTTCTGTCCTTACCATCCAGCAGTTGATCATCCTATATGTTGAATTATATATGGTGGCAGGAAATTCGCCATTTTAAAGTTGTGATAGAGACCATGTTGTAAAGAGGGTTGACATCGCATCATTGGTGTAGCAATGGGGGTGACAGGGGCACCTTCCCCCTGGGTGGAGGGTGGGGCGGGGGCAAAAATCAGCCAATGATGGCACAACATTCCCTTCGTGAGCTAACGATTATTCTTATGTGAATATGTGTTTTGGAAAATCTAAGAATACGATGTGAAATTCATCATTTTGAATTTCACTAATCCGAAACATTTCTAATTTACGTTTAATACAACGTAATTAAGGACAGTGGAAGGGGTCTTTATTATTATTATTATTATTATTATTATTATTATTATTATTATAATCTTTTTTACGCAGGGAATTAACTTGCTGATGCAATTGCTTAAGGAGAGGGTCATTATTTATGACCAAGGGTCTCCAGGTTAATATCCTCGGCATCCAGTTTTAATTACTAGCATCAAGCACTTTCCTTAGTATTATAGCTGTCCCTAATAATGCACTTTTCTGAATAAGTTCCACTCTCACTTCAACTCCTATTTTCTTCAGCCGCAATTGTGTCCTGTTTTTAATTGTTCCCAATGCTCCTACCACCACTGGAATCACTTCGACCTTCTTCATTTATCACAACCTTGCAACCTCCCATCGTAATTCTTGATATTTTTCTACTTTTTCTTGTTCCTTTGCATTCACCCTGCGGTCGTTGGGCACTGCTATATCTATTATTGTACAAATACTTTCTCGCTTTTCTACTATCACTATGTCTGGCCTTTTTTCCTCTGTAACCTTGTTACACTGTTAAAATCCCATAATAGGATTGACCTACTCCGACTCAATCACTCCTTGAGGTAGGCTTTCATATCATTTTTCTGCCCTCATAAGTGCGTATTTTCCACAAGTATCCCATTGTATTATTCTTGCTAAATTATCATGCCTCCTTTTGTATTCTTTCTGTGCTAACATGCTGCATTCACTTGTGATATAACTCACACTTTCTCCTTTTCTCTACATAACCTTTTTCTACATAATGGAGATTCACCATTTTTATCAACGTTAATTTGACTTAATTTGTACATGACGCTTGCTCCTGTGCGGCACATATCAGTGCCTCTGTTTCCACCTTTAGATCGGCCCTCCTCAACCACCTCCACGTTTCCCGTTTATCAACTCCTACCCCTATTTCCCTGAGAAACTGGCCACGCATAACCTTTTCCTTCCATCCCTTATCAACACAATAATCAACATCAATCACTCCAATCAATAACCCCTTCCAATAGTTATTCAAAACTTTTTTTCACATACCAGTCCAAATTATTCTCCGCGCTCCTAATACAATTCTCGCGGCTAATCTGTCCTCTTTCTCCTTTTTCTCTTGGTACAAAAAAAAAAATACCCAAAAATACAAAAAAGAAAAAAAACACAACAAAAACAAAAAAGAAAAAAAACAACAAAAACAATACTTACTAAATATAAAAGTGCTGACTATATTGATCATAGTTTTGTATTTTATTAAAATACTAAGTGATAACTTTTTTAGCTGAGAGCGAAATTATTTCGTTTGCTTAGTGCTTTGGGGGGTACCAAACATGTTCTTGTTCCCCGATGCTAGAAAACTAAGCTACGCCACTGTATTTCACCACATGACTTTTTTCGACGATGGCTTCATTGTTTGCGCCCCACCTTTATCGCAGTCCCATGATGCAACACTTACTTAGGTATTACCAGGGCCCGGTTCTGCAAAACTCTTAATCACTTTTAACCTACCGTTTGGTCATTAAAACGTCGTTAATTCTCATACATTGATCTTCATTGCCTAAAACCAAGCATTAATCAAAAATATAAGTTGATCGCCTTTATATACAGAAGTCCGGGCCCTTAGCGCAATCTTGAAATGGAAAATTACAATCCTTCATTCCTTCACAGTCGGTTGTACATGCTGTCAGCCATTGTGATTTGTCCTCGTAGTTAATAAAGTTTTTCCAAAAACACAACGAAGCAAATGGGTAATTCTTAAATTTGAGACTATTTCAATGTTTTTGATCAATTAATGGAGCATGTGCTTCAGATTCGTAACTGAATTTGACTACCGAAATCATGAAGTCCAGTTCAACCGCATGTAAGCAACACCATCGATTATAAGATTTCAGTCACGTCTTCGGAAACAGCACAATTATTGTCACCCAGTTGTAATAAGGCTCATATTAGACGAGGTAAGAATTTATGATGATCAAAAGGTTCATGTCGATAGGTAGTTACCTGAAAAATTTAAATAAATATACCTGTTTTTCGACACAGTTGACCGATCACATCATCTTCCCTTGAGAAGAATCATTGTGAATAATTCACGACTGACTTTCAAACCAACCAACTGAAGAACAGGAGAAGGAAAAGGCGAGAATGCGATTGGTGTACGGCCAAAATGACTTCAGAGCAAAGATGTTCGCTCCTGTGACCCGAAAAAAATTGTTGATTTGTAAGGGACCGTAAATTTCGACGCCAAGATTTGGAGAAAAAAATGGGTTAATCTAGCAACGCTTTGAACAGAAATGAATAAAAAAAAACTAACTTGAGGAAGATTCGTGAAATGAAGTTGGATGGAATATGATTCGAGAAACGGGTACGATGGAGGACGTTCAAGAGGCTCATTTCTATCATGAAGATCCTTTACCTACTCAGGTCACATCTCCGCTCATCTATGAGAAAAATAATTTACATCTCAACCTACAGTCCGATGTCCACCCTTCCCCACGTCTTGAACAGATTCGACGGAACAGTATTACCACAGATATAAACTCTCCAGATTTTGGCTTCTTAAAACTCGCGTCTCCAGATCTAGAAAAAATGCTCTTGGCTTTTCAGGCAGGGAACAGTGATAGTCCAGCCGGAACAACTCAGATGGTCACTCATCCTTCGTCCGTCTCAACTGAACATGTCAACCATTCTAAAGGGTTTGCTGAAGCATTACAGGATCTCCATGATCGTCAAGATATCAGAGAGACACAACCCATTATATCCCAGCTCACGGAGGGGACTTATGTCGAAGAAGGTGTCACCACTACGGACCAACTTTATTTGACTACGGACGCATCTGGAGCTATTACCGTGGCCAGTACCAGGGACACATATCAGGATCCTTCATTAGGTACCGCGTTTTGTTCTGCTTCAACTGTCCCTGCAAATGAGAAACAATTGAATGCGACATACGTTCTGCAGCAATATCCTACTAACACGTTTTTAACACACACGGCTCCGGCACAAGTTCTCACGACACCTCTGAGTCACCCAACCGAGGAGAACGAAAATGCCACGCAGTTGCGCGCGCTTACCGCGTACAACAATGTTCTCGCGGCAAACGCCTCGTTTCCCTCGCAGATTTTTAAGTTAGACAATGTGCCAATGTTCGGAGATAGTTCAGAGTTGCAGCCCATTGACCTCGAGATGCAGGAAATGGTAAAACGGGAACGCAAGAAACAACGGAACAGACTCGCCTCGTCAAAATGTCGAAAGAGGAAACTCGAAAAAGAAGCCATTCTTGAAACGACGGTGAAGGAATTGAAGGCGAGGAATATTGAACTCAGTACTTTGGCGAATGCGCTGAAACAACAAATATGCGATCTCAAACAAAAGGTCATGGACCACGTGACAGAAGGCTGTCCAATCACCTTAGGCCACGTGGAAGACTCGAGCAAATTATGTGATGAACAAGATTGGGGTTCCCTCTCAGAAAGGACGTAACGCACCAAAGGGCTTGTCCCATAGATTAAACTCAATTGCTGCAATGAAGATGTGCAAACAAATCAGCTTTGAAAGTGAAATGGGCTATATCACTCGAGCTTCTTTCTCAAGCAAGTTTGTCCAGAGGCTATATGTATTAAGTCAGGCGCACTTCACCCAACCCGATGGTCGTTAGGGGATAAATTGTGGCTGTGCGGCTACGTGGAACCCGACTTTTTGTCCCAGTCGAGCTCAATAAGACCTAGATTCTTGAGTTAAATTATCGTCACGACGTCTAAAGGGCGACTTACTTGGTACAATTATCTTGTACGATTGTTCATCCTGATGTATGTGATTTATTTACAAGAGATTTTGGGACTCATTGTAACATTTCCGAGTGAATGCTAAAGCCTGCGTGGTTCACACTAGTGGTCTCTTTACACGAACCAGGTCCGGCTGTCAACCCGAATGGAGTTGCCAACCCGGGTTGACGTGGCCAGATTGTCTTGGGCTGTCGTGTCTATTAGCAAAACGTTGCGGCTCGAAAAATTCGCATTATTCTGCTTTGCCGTCCCAAAACCATAGCCTTCCTTTACTTGTTAACCAAGTTCAGCAACTTTAGCGCAATCGAAAATGTCGACCCAAGACGATCAAACGTCGTGCTTACATGACGAAATCAACTTGGTTCAATTTGCATCTCGAGGCGGGTGGCCCGCTTTAGCATGTAAACGCTAACAATAATTTGTTCGTAGACCGGTCGACCCGGGCCCAGCAAGTTTACCCGGTATGTTGAAGCCCACCCGGCATCGTGTAAAGGGACCCTAACCGACGCAACGACATGAGGACAGGGACACATGTAGCAAAAGACACTCAGTTTCTGTCGATATGTCGACAATATGAACAAAGGCAACGTAGCGATATAATAGGAGCACAATGAGATGGAAATAACGACGTAAGGAAAAAATTGGTCATTTCCTTATGCCTTTAGGTTCGTGTCGTTATGTCGTCAAGGCGATGTTAAGCCCTGTACACACGACCAAGTTTTCCTTGACAATTTTTCTTTGACAAGGAACCTTCCACAAAAACTGCTTTTGAAAAAGGCGACTTGTCAAGGAAAAATTGTCAATTTTTTTCGTACACACGAGCAAATGAAACTTGTCAAGAAAAACTTGGTCGTGTGAACGGGTCTTCACACCATGCAACTTGTCTAGCAACTTGTCTCGTAATTTTGTCACGTGACATGTCGCATGGGAAATTGCTTCTTGTAACATAGTCAGCAACCACCAAGTCTCGCAACATTTTTGTTGCTGCAATCGTTGCACCAAGTTGAACCAACTTCTACTTTTCGCAACGATTGCGGCGACGCTGTAACGGATTTTTGAGGCATTGTACAGTGTAGCATCCTTCGTGCTACTTGCGTCGCAGCGCCTGAAGTTGGAATTATCTTCCATATGCTTGAGTGACAAATAGCATGTGATAATTGAATAGTATGAACGTGCCTCAACGCAAATTCATTCTTACGTGGTATTAAGTAGTAGAATCACCAATTATTAGAAACAGTGAGCCAGTGGAACAAACAGATTTAAATTCGTGATAACTCTCTTGAGATTACTTACCCCTTCTGATTAAAACCTATCGGCAATTGGCCGAAGGTAGTTGCATCTTCAGTTTCAAACGAAATTCAGTTACATATGCCACAAAACAGTTGGGCGGGGCCGATGTGCATCTGGCTTTACGTAAGGAAATTAGTAATAGCTCGATTGGTTACCTATACTGTTATTCACTCAGTGCAAGGTTATTCGAGTGAGGAGTAGTATATGTGTGACTTTTAGCACGAATCAAATAGACCAGACTAGGATATAATTTGGTATTCTAAGGTTCCTGGTTATTTTTTATGTAATTTATACCACTTCTACTTTTTTGAGGTAACTGTTGACGTTACTCAATTGCTCTTGTATAGTGGTGAGTCAGTTTAAACCAACAAAGAGTAGCAAAATTAAGATTAAAAAATTTTAAAAATTAGGATAAAATTATGAAAATTAGCAAAAGATTTACAAACTTCTCCTGGGATGTTAATTTGCATTTTAAAATGGTTTAAATTAGATTAACAAATTTCCAAATACTTTACATTAAAATAAAATGAACTACAGACCCTACCAATTATGTTTTTTAATCCGAACTCGGATTTCTGTTGTCGTACTTGTTATAGTACTAAGAAAAGAATTAGTCTTCCTCATGTTGTTCAGGCAGGGATCACTTTTACTATCAATGCAGTGGTGGTGCCATGAATTCCCTGACGCAGGGGCTAACGTTCCCGATAGGGCGGGCTAAACCTAAGGGGCCATGACCACGCCCCCTTATAATTTCGTTATTTGAAGGTCGAAAACACAACGTTATTTTTTGCAAGAATAATTGTAACAACTGACTAGAAACAGTTTACTTTTAGATTTGACAAGAAGAGTCTCAGCATTATTTTTCTTGGCTAAATCAATAACAACTGCTCATAGTTTGTACAATATATAAATGTGTTATCTTGAGTGAAAATTCCCTGACAGAATCTTAATTTTTCCCCAACAGGGAGGCTGTAGCCCCCTCTGTGTCCCCTCTGACACCACCCCTGTATCAATGGAAGAATAGCTCCCAGGAGATTGCAAGTAACTCATGCTCAAATAATGTTGCACTGTTAACATTTTAGTTTCCGACCTTCCCAAACAAATCATAAATTATTCATTCAATTCTATTTAAAGCCTGGTTCACACAAGCGACATAAGAATAAGGACAAGATCAATACGAAAACAAAGCATGATATCTCCCCTGGCACTTGCGAAGATAAAACAACAAGAATTTTTCTTTGTTCGTCTTTTGTTTGGCTCTTCATTTATGCTTGGACTATGATCTTATGCTTATGATTACAACGATCCTTATGTCACAGGCTTGACTTCATTGCTTTGTTTTGCCTTTTGTTTTGTCCTTATGCTTATGCTTATGCTTATGCTCACGTGTGAACCAGGCTTATGCATCTAATTTGCAGGGATTAAACCGTGCATTTTTGTACCATCGGGAACAGATAGGGTTAAGAAATAATAATCCGTAATTACACCATTTGCTGTTCATTACCAGAAAATATACTACCATTAACGCTAACCTCGAAGTCATTAACGCAGAAGTACATTCATTTTATCCAATCGACATTCATTAGTGCACACAAGCAACCATTTGCATCAAAGGGCATTCTATAGCGCCAGCAGACGACCATTAACACCATTCTACTTACATTAGAGTTGATAAAATTTCAGTTCGGCAAGATATTTCTCTTGCGTAATTGAAATTTTATTATCCCTAATGTATAGTATAATGGTGTTAATGGTCGTCTGGTGGCGCTATATGCGACCATTTGATGCAAATGGTTGCGTATCTACGCGAAGGAATGTCGATTGAATAAAATGAATGCATTTTTGCGTAAATGAGCTTGAGGTTGGCGTTAACGATAGTATATTTTCTGGTAATGAACAGGAAAAGGTGTAATTACACTTTTGCTATTCATTACCAGAAAATATACTATCATTAATTCCAATGACGAACTCATTAACGCAAAAATACATTCATTTTGTTGAATCGACACCCATCTGCGCTTTTGCCACGTTAATTTAAAATCTTTGCATGGAAAGTGACATTTATTATCATAGATACGCACGGTGCCTAACACACCCGTTGCATGAAAGGGCATTCAATAGCGCCAACTGCAGACAAGGTCGATTTAAGGTTATATGGAATCCTAACCAGACCACCGACACGGAGGTAATCGGGGAAACTACCCCGTTCCGGCGCCATTCAAGGGGTCCTACTGCCGGCCGTGCCACGCTAATCTGCTATTTTTTTTTAATGATATAGGATAAATTAATTTTAGATATATTCAAATAATTTAGAACAGTCAATAAATGCCATTTATACCAATATTAATGTGTGTAAAAAGTTGTCCCAAATCCTTCCCGCGTCCCTACCTTCCCTTGGGCTCACCTTGGCCCTCGGTGACCCTGAATCCAAACATGTGTACCTCAAACTGTTAACGAACTTTAGTTTACAACACTTTCCTAACTCACATCAACTTTCACGTCTTTGAAAAAAAATTTTGCCATCAAAGCTCCACGATCAAAGCTTTCAGTATTGTAAGTTTTGATCTGAAAATATTTTTGTCTGGTTCACACGAATATAACACCCCCAGCCCTTGAGACTAATTTACGCGAATAGCTTAAACCAATTAATTGAGATCTCCACTTTTGCAACTTCTTAAAAATATAAGATTACCCATTAGAATCCCAGAATGAAAGAAATCTTTTATAGCCTCCGATATTTAAATTTCAACTGTCGTTCTATTGAATTTCGGTGTCTGCCGCGACTAATCTCCTTCAAAACAATTTTAGAAATCAGTCTCGTGAATCCTTTGCTTCGCCTTCACTTTGGATTTTTCTGGTTTGTTTGTCCTATAAATTAGCGACATATAGTATACAAGAAGTTATTTTAAGTCACCTCCAAAAATGTTAAAAACTTCACATGGCTTCGCTGCATCGATAAGTTCTTATAATGAAATATTGTAAGAGACCGTAGTCGCTAAATTTAACCTTCATTCATAAGGCCAATGATATGCGCTCTCAACACCTTCTGGCATTTCATACGCGGTCGTTGCGTGATTAATTAATATTCTTTTAAAGTCCATCCAACATGGCTACCATGACGTCACATGGAAACAAACAAAGGCATAACTACCAAAAAAGTTTAGCTTATTGGCTACATCAACCATTGTCCAGGCTTCTTAGGTTTCTGACGTAAAACTATTTTTTTTTAATAACGCCGTCTGTTGTCTGTTTGTCTTACATGGGTCATCTGGTGATGCATTACACGTGGTGAACTTTTAAATCCACAAATTGAACTTTCCGTGTTAAACGTCTTCGCGTATACGAGGGATACCTTACTATCTGTACAGTGGTTTAATTATCGCCCGGTGTATCAGTGAATATCATTGATGTATGCTACGAAGCACGTTTGGCATTAAACGTAATAATATACAGATATTTTATTATAAGAAAGCCGAGACTACTTGACCCGTTGAAAACTCAGGCCACGCTCCACGGAGGTTCTTATTCCCCCCTGATTGACTTGTGATGGTACACTCAACAAATATTCTCGATTTAATTTCAAAAGTATTCCGGAAGACTTGAGTTTTATTCTAGCTGACCGAATGTAGTCTAGTTCCTATCCTTTTGTCTTTTATCCTTCTTTTCGCGAAGTCCTAAGCGGGACCGAATGTGTGTACTTTTTTAAAGACTCGACCAGTCAACGTAAATCGGGGGTTTGTCCCGGTAGTTTACACAGCCTCCGTCCTTGAGGACCATATATGGTCATGCTCCTGCTGTGAGAAGTCGACTCGTATGTCAGATAACGCAGCAGAGTTTCGATCAAGGTTGTAGGCAACGGAAGAAGTGACTGATTACCCTTAGCACGTCTGTAGATTCCTGGCTTTCTTGTATGTCGTTGTGAAATTTTACCTACTTGAAAAAAAGAGATTATTTGTGATGATGACATTGTATGGCAACAAGTGACTTCCCTTCCAAGACGAGTCTCCTGTGACATTGTTTAATCATTCAGAACTTCCATGATCAACATCGCTGTGTTGGCCGCTTGTTAACTGCACGTTTCCTGGACTTCTGATAGCGCTAGGGACCGTAAAATGTGAACTCAGTGCTTGTACAGTTTGTTGTGATCATCAGAGGAAACCAGTTACTTGGTCTTGCTACCAAAGGAAGTGATTTGAACGGATTTCTGTCTGCATCTTCAAAGTCCTTCGTCACCGTAGAACGTGGAATGAACATTATTGTTTTAATTTTGTGATGGGTAAGTCGACTTGTTGGCCTTATTCACTGCTGTTTGCTTGTTCGTCAGAATGGCTGTCTTTAAAACCACGTTTGCATAATCAGGAAAGCTAGCCTGCATTGTTTCTGTTGAGTGCTCGGTTTTCAGGTATGGAAAAATAACAAAAGATTAAAACCTGTCCTTAGCATTGTTTATTTTCCCCAAGCTGTCTATTTTGAGGTGTAACATTAAGCTGGCGGGATAAATTTAAAAAGAACAAGCAATCGGAATTGGGAGACGGTCTAGTGAAATTCGTTTGTAGAGCATGACGAGAGAGTTAGCTGTGGCTTAAATTCTGAACAGAAATAGCTGGTTTATATGTTTATTCTAAATCTATAGTCGTTACTGCGGCAGGTTAGCCTTGATGGACAACCTTGTAGATCGCAACAGTGTTATTTCAGCCGCGATCAATGTGGTGTAATTTACAGTCAAACGTCAACTTAATGATTGCTACAAACGAGCTGTTTCGCTTTTCTCAAAGGTAGTTGCGGGGTTTTTTGTGAAGGAGCGCAGTAGCGTGAATCACGGGGTCAATCTGTTTGCCTAGCTAACATGCTTTGTACAATATTTCACGATAGTAATGTAAGTTGCGTCACTGGCAGGACATCCTGTTTTGTTCGTTGAAGTGTCCTGCTTTTTTCTTTTTATGTGTGTCAATTCTGACAGCAACTGACTTTATGGAAATAAATGTAGCAGCAACGTGGGTGAAAATCATATTACGTTTACTTACAAGATTTCTTTGAAGTGCTATCAGTGAATAACTGATAACATGTACTACATGTATTATCACATGTAGATGTACATGTGATAATAACATGTACATCTACATTATGATTCCCTTGTCAACATTTGTTCTGTTTAGCCAAATTCCTTTCAACTAGCAAAAAGCCAGTCAGGTAATTTGTCAAGTTATTGTGATAGTACAGGGAATTGTTACTAATGTCAATGGTAATGTCTAATGCCTGTGTAAGTTATTTTTGGCTTCCTTAGGGGTTTAGAATTGGTTATGTATCTGAGGAATTCGTGAGCTTTGTTTGTCCTCTTTGTGATTGTTTCACTTTTGACTGTTCTTTTGTTTTAGAGAATTGTTTTCTTGATGAAGGATATTCAGGGGTATTTAAACATGAAATGCAGTCACCATATATTACTGGTGGCAATGAAAAATTGCAACCTTCACAGGTACAGTATGTAGTATATATTTAGTTACCTGGTTGGAGTCAAATTAACAATTCATTTGTAAATTAGTGAATTTTTTTACATATCTACCATCATTTAGTTGTGCTGTACAATCCACATGAAGATAATCTCATTGTCTTTGAAAAGTGGACTTTCTAAAAACATTCTTCAAAGTGGAAACTTTTGAAAATGCCATATCATGGCACTTGTATTGAGAAGTAGTGAAAACAGAAACTTTTCAGAATGCATTCATTTAAACAAGACTTCAGAAGTTTACAGGTTGCAGGCAGAAAAAAAAGATCACATGGGCCCCAAAAAATTTCTGTGGCAACTCAGCAACTTAGTTACAGACTTATTTTGGAAATCAGCTAAATTTTCAGACTCAGTATTTGGTCAGAGCCATTCTTCCAGAATTGAAAAGGTTACAAATTGTTTTTGACCATATAAATTCTCACGAGGCCTGGATTTTTTTGAACTCCTTTTGTTGCAAATAATAGGTCCTTTTCTTCCACTATTCTTCAACTAAAATTTGAGCCCTTGATCATTTTAATAATTTATGATTTAATGTATTCCTGCTTTATTGATTTGTGTTTTCTTATAGTAAAATAGTATCATGTCTACAAAGTACACAGAGAAAGTGATTTGTCTATTTTTCAAATATTCCTCAAAATAAATTCAGACCCATATTTCAGACAGGAAGAAAAGTTGTAGACTCACACAGAAAAAAATTTTTGGGACAGGGGCAGGATAAATGTTTCCAAAGCAACTCAAATACTGCAAAGTCATTGTCAAATCAAACTGGATAAACACTGCATGTATCTGTACAGTTATATACTGTACATATGAAATTTGACTCAATAAATTTGTTAATTCCTAAAGATTAGAAAAAGAGAACAAAATAGTGGGCACTTCTCACAAAACCCTTTAAAACAAAAAAGGTAATTGTCAATTTGGAGAGTAAATACATAAATTGTTGTATCATGGTTCCAGGAAATAGTCTGTTTTTTATATATCCACTTCTATAAAATGCATCGTGATTTGCAAATTGCAGTACTTTAATTCAAAATCTGACTGTTTTTGCCTAGGAGTTGTATGTCCAATTAAAGTATTGACCATCTTAAAATGAGCTGATTCATTACTCATTATAACCACCTACTCAAACACTTGAGAGAACTACCTTGATGATGAATAACACATCTATTTTAAGAATAGAAACCTTAACTGAACAACACTGAGCTTATAATGTATAAATTCATTGGTGCATGCTGATAAAAATTTCTTGGACTTTGTTGCCAATGATTTTTGATTGCCATTTGCATGTCTTGAATAATTTTGTCAATAGAACATGCTATACAGCCAGTAAAATAAATACAGTGGAACCAAAGCTTTTTGAACACTTCTTTTGCTATTTAAAACTGGCTGTTTTATAGTCTGTTGACTGGTTAGTAAAAAGGCCAATTCATTTATTTTGCTGAACTATTGAAATAGTTTTCAAAATGCCAAAAGGGTTGAATGTCAATTCCTCATTTATTTTATTAGAATGACATCCGAGTAAAGTTTGAATATAAGGGTGAGAAAAGGTATTGTAAAGTATTGTTGTAAAGTAAGTTGGACTATTTTGATTTGGTGTATAACTAAATCGTATTTCATATTTATAGGTAGTGCTACTCTGGTTTGGTGGCCAGCAAAAGGTAAATACAAGTTGCTAGAAGACATTTCTTTAGTGAAGATTAAAATAGAGTCACCAGGTATTTCCCTAGGGGAAATACCTGGTGACTCTAAGAAATGTCTTCTAGCAACTTGTATTTACCTTTTGCTGGCCACCAAACCAGAGTAGCACTACCTATAAATATGACTTATAGTTCACCTGGTTGCGAAAAAAGACTATTCATAAATCATATTTACCATTGTTTTATGGTGAAAGAATTACAGTTTGCAGAGGAGTATTATTACTATGTACCTGACAAGTGGTTCTTTCTCTCTCAGAAAAGGTTACAGCACAGAATGCTCATGACTTGTTTTTGTTTAGTAGCCTGAAAGTATGATAATTACTGATGGGCTGCAAAAGTATGATAATTACTGCCTATAAATATGACTTATAGTTCACCTGGTTGCAAAAAAAGACTATTCATAAATCGTATTTACCATTGTTTTATGGTGAAAGAATTACAGTTTGCAGAGGAGTATTATTACTATGTACCTGACAAGTGGTTCTTTCTCTCTCAGAAAAGGCTACAGCACAGAATGCTCATGACTTGTTTTTGTTTAGTAGCCTGAAAGTATGATAATTACTGATGGGCTGCAAAAGTATGATAATTACTGCCTATAAATATGACTTATAGTTCACCTGGTTGCGAAAAAAGACTATTCATAAATCGTATTTACCATTGTTTTATGGTGAAAGAATTACAGTTTGCAGAGGAGTATTATTACTATGTACCTGACAAGTGGTTCTTTCTCTCTCAGAAAAGGCTACAGCACAGAATGCTCATGACTTGTTTTTGTGTAGTAGCCTGAAAGTATGATAATTACTGATGGTTTCTAAATTAAATTTATTACAAATTGAAGTTATTGGTATGAACCAAAGGGTATAAACTGGTCACTGGAATTTTTTGATTTGATATCATTGTAACTCAAAGATGCTGTTGTTATGTACATTTCTTTACATTTTGCTAAATATGTAACTTGAAAAATAAAAGCACATTTAACAAAATAAACTAAAAATAAATTATTTTCCTACCTATCAACTTGTATTTTTTTCAACTTGTTACCTGAAACATAAAACTTCTCATTTGGCCATATAAAATCAACAGCTCCCTGGTGAAATAGATTCATTGTAAAATGATGTTTGTTGCCAGGAACATAAACTAGTCCTATTTTTTTTCTGAGAGAACAAATAATGTTTAATGGTCATATCAATCTGGTTTGATGAGCTCAGTGAATCATGCTTGGTTATTTTCTCATTGATAGCTCAGTGTTAAACTTGCCACTGACATTGTTTCCTTTTTCTTTAGAATCATACCTGTGTCACGTCCAGTTTTACTGGAAGATTTGAGAAAAAGAGTTGAAAATGCTTATGGGCACAAGCTGACAATGAGTTACATAAATAATGATATAACAATTCCAATAACTAAACAGCTGGATTTGGACAATGCTGTTGCTTTACTGGACTTTAGTCCACAGTTGACTAGTTTGAGAATATATCTTTCTACTGGAGATGGAGTATGTCCCAATGCCATAGACAAAGGAGAATCATTTAAAAGAAATGCCCTGAATAACAATGGAATAAGGAGGGAG
This sequence comes from Heliopora coerulea, assembly GCA_030142905.1. NCBI lineage: Eukaryota > Metazoa > Cnidaria > Anthozoa > Scleralcyonacea > Helioporidae > Heliopora > Heliopora coerulea. Next base: position 62,203 of record JASJOG010000495.1, read on the forward strand.
AGACTCTCTTGGGTATGTTGGCATCAGATTAATTAACCTCAGTCTACAAATACTATCATGTTAAAAATATTTTGTAGACAGAAATAGTTATAACAACAATAATCATGATGATGATAAGAAATAATCATAATTATTAAAACAACTTCCACACCACCCAACTAAGGACAGTGGAAGGGATCTCGGCCTGCTGTGGATGCTGAGGATCCCACCAGATAAGGCCATAACAGACATTATTATTATTGTTGTTGTTGTTGTTGTTGTTGTTGTTGTTGTTATTGTTATTATTATCATTGTTACAGAAGAGCACTTCAAGGCCTTAGCCTTAATCCTCCAATTGAATATTTACCATATTTTCTGGGTAATTATCTGCAGGTTGTATGTTAACTTGCTAAAATACATAGTCAAAGTGGGTAACATTAGCACGTTGGAATAACTGAACAAGATGTGTGACTCAGCAGTGTGACCCCATAGCCGAGGCCAAGAGTTTCATTTTTATCTTCTGACGTTAGAGATAGTGATTGAGTCCCACAGGTTGTTAAGTTGACATTTGAAGGCAATTACAATCTGGTAACATGTAAATGCAACAGTCCTCCTTGACTTATATTCTACTGTAACTCTTACAGCATAGGTTGGAACATGTAATACAAAACAAAACTTCCTCACACAATGAAAACAGACTACCCATGCATGACTTAGACTTGCATTTTCTTTGATAAAAGCTACATGTAATCTTAATAAATGTTTATATCCAAGTTACATTTTTAAAATCTCGTGGTTTTTTAACCCTTTTACAACTGTTGTAAAGGTGGACTAATATGAGCAAAATCTTTCATCAACATGTCATGCAACATTCTTGCATTTCAAGTTGATAACCATTGTTACACATCTTACTGCCCATTGAAACACTGCAATGTAAAAAAATTCAGTGCAATTAGTGACTTGTTTCAGAAGGTAGTAAAACACGCAGTAATAGTATTCCATGTGCAGTGCAATAGTGTTGCATTAAATACGGCCGAAATTGTCGCCTATATTAGTTAACCTTACCTTACCTAGCCTCTGTGGGTTATCTGACAATGCAGAAAATAAGGTAACTGGATGATGGCTTAAAAGCTATCAATCATTGTTTGCCTTTCCATTTCTGTTTTTTTGGTGATTATTATTTATTATTATTATTATTGTTATTATTATTATTATTGTTATTGTTATCATTATTATAATTATTACTAAGATTGTTATCATTTTTATCATAACGATTCAACACTGCAACGGAGTTACCCTTTCCTGTCAACAATGAGCTCTGGGTGTGAAAGGTTTGAGTTAGGACCTTAGGGAATATGGGCTTGCTCAAGTGGTGGGCATAGTGGGGTGCTACTCCAAAGTTGTATGTGGGAAACACTGCATAAGGACATCTGCTCTTTATCTAAGTTTGGTGAAAAATTACATTTACTAAACAACAAAGAAATTAGGGAGAGGCAACAAAATGGCCTCCCAGTTATTGATACTAGAAATTCAGGGCTCCAATTTTATTATTGCCATTGTGGCCGTGGTATCTGAAAAAGGAAAAATGGCCATGGATAAAATGAAATTGTACTTAAAATCCTAGGCCACTCTGTCTCTGATGGGTATTTCAAGAAAGCACGCACACATATATATATATATGGCTAACTGCATGGATTTCTGGCTAAATTTTCTTTATTTGTGAGTAAGGTTTCCCGACAGTGTGAGACCAGTTATTTGTATGAACCTTTTTTATTTGGTGCTGGAGTGAAGCACAATGTGCACACTAACAAACCAACTAAAACCACTAATTCTTTTGATGAAACAGCCACTGCTACTGCAGTCAATTTAGGAATAGACAGCTTCCAAACTGAGAGCAAAGCTGATAAACATTCTAGAGAAAGTGGTGGCAGAACTCAAGGATAACAAATGTAAAAAACTGGAATTGAGAATGGAATTGAAGTGAACTGTTGCTTAAGGCAGCTAGCATCTAGGTCAAAAACAGTTTGTTTTGTGTGAGGTCCATATACAGTAAATGGCACACATACAGTACACGTTGTTGAGTACAATACCATGCCTAATTATTGGTTGTACAAATGGATATTGTGAAGGCATGTATGTTGAAACACAAACCAACCACAACTTCTGTGCATACATTGGTCCTCTAAATGAATGTTTGAAAGTGGTTTATATACAGCCAAATATTTGTCCTTGGTAAGAAAGAAAATGGCCTTGGATAGCCACAAGTAGATGAAATTATGGTACCTGGGGCATTTTTGAATTAGGATATAAAGTATTGAATTTGAGCCCTGGAAATTGCTCAACCAAGGTTGGGGGAAGGTCTTGCACCTTACTGGTGGGAATAACTTTAACCCATTATGGGGCAAGTGTGTGCTTTAGTATTTTACTTGGGTTAACACCAGATGATTTTACCCAAGCTAATGCCAGACCATTTTACTCTGGCAAATGCCTGATCATCTTATTCAGGCTAATGACAGACCATTTTACTTTGGCAAATGCCAGATCATCTTGTTCAGGCTAATGACATACCATTTTACTCAGGCTAATGACATACCATTTTCCTTAGGCTAATGTCAGACTATTTTACTCTGACAAATGCCAGATCATCTTACTCAAGCTAATGACATACCATTTTACTTAGGCTAATGACAGACTATTTTACTCTGACAAATGCCAGATCATCTTACTCAAGCTAATGCCAGATGATTTTATTCTGGCTAACACCAGATTATTTACTCAGGGTAATGACAGGGGATTTTACTCTGGCTAATGCTGGACTATTTTACTTGGCTAATGTAAGGCAATTTTACCCATCAAAGGGATGAGTCCTGCCTGTTAATGAGTTAATTAGCTTTTCAAAAACTACTTTTAGGCCAGGTTATATGAGATTTTGCATCTACAATTTACAGTTGTCTAAACACGGAATACTAAAATTTCACTTGCAATCTTTCTCAGTATTTTTTTTTCCTTTTTATCTTTTTTCCAGAGAAGAGGTTTACCAAGGTAAGATACTCTTGTATTGCAGAGAAGGGCTTTTGGTTAAAGACATTGATAGCCTTATTTGGCCATCTAGTTTTGGTTACAGTAGGCAGTATTTTTGTTTGGCAGTAAGATGTCTGTTGCCATTATTGATGAAAGAGAACTGCAAGGGTCCTTAGTAATTATTTCCCTGATACTTCATGATCACCTCTACAATATTTTCTCCTGCCGTGTTATTCTTCCTCTTGAAATGAAATGCTTGAATGGGAGTGGTAAATGTACAGTATTTTTACACTGATTACCCCCTGTTGTAATGTTTTCTGATTTATGGTTTTTGAAAGCAGGTGTGTGCTGTTGCTCCAGAATTCTTTTCGAACACCCATGCTTTTTTCGTTCTTTAGATCCATCTCTGATACTCTTCCACCTTCTTACGTTGCACACGACCCCCCAAACACACCAAGTCTTCTTTCGTCAAGATTTCGACGTCATCATCATTACTCAAGTATTTCATTGAGCAATCAAGGACGACATTCTCCACCTCCTGGATTTGTGCCAGAGCCAGATTTCAGAGAAACACAGCCATTTGTTTTCGTCAAGGTTAGCAGAACTACAGTTTTTCAGAACCATCATAATCTCTTGAAAACTGATGTGTCAATACGAAGGTGGAAAAGTTCTTTGTTTTGAATGTTTTCATGTTGACTGAGATAGCTTTTTGGACTTCACCTTGGCTGCAATTGACTTAGATGTAGAAGGTGTAGAGATGAAACCAGGTTAGCCAGTTTGGAATAGACAGCTGCGGAAACAAAGTTAGTCCATGAATTCTTGTCTCCTTAATGAATATTTCTTCGAAAAGACTCCTTGACGACCTTCACAGATTTTTTTGCTTTTTTTTCTTAGGGCGAAGGGGAATTTGTTCCAGAAAGAGTAGGCGTACAGGTAATTTCATAGAATGCCTTCGTTATTTACATGGCTGGTGTATGATATAGATGGTGTTGAACATTGAAACCAAATTATCAGCATACTGGCATACATTCGCACAGTCAAAAACTTGTCACCTTAATCTCTGTCGGATGACCAGTTTCTATTATGTTTTTCCGGGAAAGTAGTCAAGCATTTCAATTTTGTTTCGTGACAAAGAGAAAAGTTAATTGCGGTTGGTACCAAGTTAGTCTTGAAAACAATGCTCTGTCACTGACGATGAAAATCGTGCTGATGTCTGATGAAAGGTTTACTTCACTTTGTCGGCAGTTATTACAGAGAAATTGTTTTCTACGCAAAATGTCTGCACTTGTAGCAATTTGTCGACCCCCATCTGGTATTCTTCTGCAATTCCGCTATGTCTCAATCGTGGTATATCTGCATGTCTAACTAAAAAAGACTCAAAAGCAGAACGAAAAAGGATTAAATTTAATGATGGTATAGTCAGTACATCGTTATGCGAACCATCTCTAGTTTGTCCAATCTTTAGATTGTCCAACGATAGATACAATTGAAGAGAAAGTTGCTCGGTTGTTTGATGGTTAATATCAGATACATCATACAGCAATAGTATACTTGACCTCTTAAAGCTATGTTTTTGCGTTCGTCTGAATTATTTAAAGCAATGGGAGACATAGATTTCCTACAGGTTAACCCATTAAGGGGCAAAGGTAACTCTAAACCATTTTACTTTGGCTAAGGCCCGACGATTTTACTCGTCAAGGGGATGAACCCCGCCCCTTAATGAGTCAAAGGACTTCGAATTCAATCTTTTTACGCAAGGTCCACTGACTCCTTGAGTCAAAAAGTTGCCACGGGTGACAAGATTATTATCGTACCAGTCTAAATTATTTGAGTTTACAACATTTTTTTGTCCCTGGGTGCACACATATCCATTTTTCTCATTGCAAGCTGAAACGTCATGTCGCATTTGGACACTATAAAGTTATTCTTTTTAAATGCTCAGAGATTCATATGCAAGTATTTTAACATCATCACATGCGAAAGCACTGAAAAATGGTGAGTAGTCATTATCAAACATGTTACGTTATCGCCATGTTTGTAATAATGATTGTTAGATGAACTTGTGTTCATTTAACAATCATTATTAAATTAATCATTAAGTTAATCATTATTAAATCAATCATTATTAAATCAATCATTATTAAATTATTATTATTGCAAATTATTCTGTTCAATTATTTCCACTTAGGATGGTTCCCACGTCTTTGATCCTTTAAATCAACACAATCAGGTAAGTATTTTATTACCTTCTATCAGGCCGCAACCAGGATTTTACTGAGGAACGTCCCGACTTTTATATTGGATTTCGCATGCTTGGTTTGGAGTAGGGTTCCCCGATGATAAAAATAGGTATATCAGAATCGTGTGATGACTATTTCCGACTCTGAAGATGACCGCCGCTGAGGCCGTTGAAACGTCTGCCACCGTCGAAGTGTTTGTCACCGGCAGTCTTTCCCAAGACTACTCTGACCTGGACGAGTATTGAAAGGAACGTATATCGGATATACTTTCCCCAACAGTTACTTTTCTCAAAGTTTTGGTGCGAGAATATGTGAAGATTCTTTCGGTTTTCGAAGACTGAGTGATCCTTGGGAAATCTTGTAATCTGTCTCAGTAGAGTAGTGTATTGGGTCAATGTCTGCCTTTCCAAGTTTACCGATGTATGTTTCTTTCAACCTCTGACCTAGCGCATCTAGCTAGTTGGTATTTCTTTGTGACATGCACTAACATATAGTGCGCTGTTTCTAACTAAAAGTAAATAAGAAATGCAGAATTTTGAAATATGCAGTACCTTCAGAGTTTTGAAGAACTACCAGTACAGCTACCTTACTCTGCGATAATTTACTAAATTTCAGGTAGGCTACTGAATTAACAGCACCGCCTGGCGATGTGTCCCAGGATTCCACAGTTTACCTCTGGTTGAACGTCAGTGTTTGCCTGAGTTTTGTTGGCATACATTTGTGCAATGATGTATATTTTTGAGTTCGAGTTAGTGATGGTCTTCTGTGTTTGTTTATGAGTATTTGTATATTTTCTATAGGGTCATATGTTGTCCAGTCCAAGTTCGGGTGGATCTCTGGCTGGATCAACTTCATCATTGCAGTCATTTGGCAGGTAGAGATGTACAATGTTGTGATAAAATATTTACTTTTTTTAAATTACAGTAAGTTTAGAAGACCTCTGCGTCTTTATTTCTCAAACTCATCGATAATTCGTTTACCAAAACCAAAGGCAATCAGCTCCTTCACAGAGGGTCTTAATTTAGTCAAAGAGTTGTCATGAATGTGGCCACTTCTGAACTTGATTTAAAGAGACAAAACGTCTAAAAATAAATACTTGACTTCATGACATTTTTTTTTTTTTGACTCGCTTTTCATTGAGTTGAAATTATAGGAAAAACTCCTCGGTTACAGTTGAACTATTACTTAAAGTAATTATGCTCACGAAGTGTCCGTAGTTTTTCGTTGCTGTACAGTCAACCAGCAATCTGGCCACATGAGACTAAGGTACCTCGGAGAGTAGGAATATCTCAGGTGCAGGGACAAAGTTCTCTCTGTCCCTTGGCAACTTATAAACTCGAGATATCTCAGTCTTTCCTATCACTGGAGTGAGCTGCTTAGTACGCACGCAGTAAATCATGTCTCCAATATTAACCTCCACCTTAACTCCAACTCCAAACCTAACACTAACTCTAAGAGATCAGCGGTTTGTTGGGGTCTGCTAAACTGTATTCTATTCAAATTTATTATTAAAACTGTTTCTATGATTGTTGTCTCGTTTGAGTGTAGTATTAGCGAGGTTTTCAAGATTAAAAAGCCAAGAAGAGGATACGACCATGCTTTCGCAAGTTTTTCAGATGAATCTAACTTCCCTGATGGTTTGTGTCACTTGTTAGCCATTAGTACTTTATGCATGTCAGAGGTTTCCACCAAAATTTTCTGGATGAAGAGGTGACCCGGCTGTCTTGTGATGACTATGGTCAGTGACCCGTCTCGATGATGACTAGACACACCTTGAGTCATGAACTCCAGAAAGCTGGATTCGAATCGAGTCAGTAACCATAAAAGGGTCTGCACGACTCAAAGCTGCAGGTTACAAGCTTTAAAAAGACTGGACTCGTCACTAGTCATGAGTCAACAAGACAGTTGCTTGATATGCACAAACACGTCTAGTATGCAACAAATATTTACGTTGTGTTAAATGCAATGCCTCGTAGACGTAATTGAAAAGCAGTCCTTACTTAACCTTAGTATCAGAAACCCCAGTGCTAAATATAAAGACTACGTGTGGCACATAATGAGCGAATGTTTATGCAGTAATATGAGCAAAAAATTTGCTTGCTTGGCAGGCTTCATGTAATGTTTAAAAAATGAGCAGGAGTGCTTCATCGGATATAAAACACGAGGCGGAAGCCGAGTGTTTTGGATCCGATAAAGCACGTACTGCGAGTATTTTGAACGGCTTAAAAAACAAACCCCTTAATACAATAATTCATAAAGAAAGTTTGAAAATTAATATTTTCTAAGCTGAGAAAAATTGGAGGAGAAAAGTGAAGCGTGTTTTTATTACATATAAAATCACGACATGGTTATGATTTTCCATTGTGCTTTCCTCATAAATTATTAATGCATTTTTTAAACTTTAATTAAAACACATTTTAAAGATAAAGTGACGGCCTCATAAAATACACGGTAATAATTTGTACCATTTATTAGCCTGGTATTTCAGTGAAAAAGTACCATAGCTTTCATAGGAAGGATGAAGCCTCCCGTCAAAATTTTCGATGGGACCAGTCCCTTGGATGGCCCACGCGTTCTAGTTGCAAAACCCAGAAACATTATGTAAGTAACCTTGATTCTTGATATAAGTTAACCATGACCGAATTTCATTTATTTTGGTTTATACAGATTCTGTAGCTTCACATGAAAGCAAAGCAGGTACTTTTCCTAGACGCCATCACACAATAGCGTGGTACAAATCAGATTTCACGGAAGGTATGTACCTTGTGTTGTATCTGTTCTTGTTGAATATGATAAAATAAGAAATTCGTTTTGATCTGTATTTGATTAATTTAAACCTAAATCATTTTATGACAAATGAGACCTATGGAAGAATAAGGACTTTCGTATTTCGTTTCGTTATTATCAAGTTGTAATGATTAAGTTATAACTACGAAGGTTTATATTTGAGTTAATGACGTTTGACGTTCGGCACATTTGATCTTGTAGATTGGTGAAACTGGCAGGAACTTGAACACTAGACTAACTGAACACAAACGAAAAACTAATAACGGGGATAGAACTAACCACATTGCCGAACACCACCGACAAACCAAACTACATTGACTGGGACTCGGCAGCATGCATAACGTACAGTATAAACTACAAACAACAGCTTACACTGGAAAGTTTGTTTACCAACTTGGAACCAGAACCACTAAACCGATCACAACAATTACCAGTACCTTATTCAAAACTTAAAACAAACGGCTAGACAATACACAGACTCTAACAATGCCAATGACGCACACCCACAAACCGCAACCTCCCACAACCACCCAAACGCATGACGTAGTGAACCAGTTGTGTAAATAGACTGACTGTTCATGACTTCTCCTTTTTGACTCTGAAGATGACCGCCGCTGAGGCCGTCGAAACGTCAGTCACCAACAGTCTTTCTCAAGATTATAGTAACCTGGACGATCTACTATCACTAACATGTAGCGATTCTCCCGGGTTCAAACCATTTACCTTAAAAATAAGATAAATGAAACAAAGGGCTTGGAACGAATTGAACCCGATTGTGAGGTTGGGTTTCAGTTCTTTGATATGCACTATATCTCATATAACAGGAAGTCAAGTTTAGTTTAGTATTTCTGTGGAATGGAAAGGCAGTTCTCTATCCGGTCGACGTTTTTATGCTGGTTATTCTTCACATGCTTGCCGATTGTTGATTGCCAAATGTCTTAATTCGTTAACTGAATGTTAATCTACGCCCTTGTAATTTAATCATTACAACTCAGTAATTATGTTGTGATGACATCGTATAATAAACCTTACTTATCTATTGCTTTCACTTGTCATAAAACGTGTTTCAAAAACGTCTTGGATTAAAAAGCTTAAACTTAAATTACGCTTTTAACAACGCAGGTAATCATGGCGAGTGAAAATTGGAGAAAGAAAACGTGGTTAAATTACTCGTAAATGCAAGTAAATTATCAGAAAAATTTCGGTGAAATACATTTATTCATGAGATTTTAATGAAATTTATTAAATGAATAAAGTATAAATGAAATAGAATACGTGTAATCATTCCATATTGATGCGATAATCTTTTTGAAAATGATTTCTTCAGTATTTACAACATTAAAACAATTCCGAAACAGTTATGCATCATAACCAGTTTTTCGATGAATAAAGCATAATTTTATTTTGATTGTAAAATTTCGATTCAAACTGAATCCTCTTCAGACAATTTTCGGAATTGCATTCACGATGTGATAATTCGATGTTATTTTCTATTTGATTACCATTTTGTAGGCCACCAAACATTCCCTCGGATTCGTAAACCTCTTCCATTCGTGTCTTGCGGCTTAAATTCTGGTATCACCAGTTCTAGCAGCAGTAGCAGTGGACTAGTTCCAGACATCGAAGATCGTCCCTCAGGCCAATGTAAGTTTAAATACTCTAATCATATGTTTTTGTATTTCGGTGGCTGCAAGTTCATCATTGTAGTCGAGAGAAAACGTGATGGATACGAACGGAAGGTGTGGTATCAGTGACATAAAAACGTTAGGGCGACCGTCTTGCACACGACCACGAATCTCACAAGCTGGTCACAGGGTGTGTTCGGTTTCCGCTTTCTGAAGGTCTGGTAACAAGTTATAACGACGCCGTTAATGTCATCTAGCGTTAGAAAAACCGTGGCCAACAAGTTCGATAACGGTTGATATTGTAAACCGAAAAATATCTGATATCGAATAGGCAGGAGAAACCCAGGTTATTACCAATAGTTACATTTTTTAACGATTTGCATGCTGACGTGAGTGACTGTGATTAATTCCTTGGAGATATCTCGTGGACTGAATAACTAAATTCCAAGCTTTTGTTATGCTTAAGCACGGTGAGGTTTTTAGTCTACGAAGCCCTATATTTGAAGTTAACGGTTCGAGTGTTTCTCCCTACAAACAGGCAATTCAGGTGGTTAGAACTAGATAAGAATGGAAATAAATTATAACTCGCCGCGAGAAACATGTGCATGTTGCGAAGTTACTGAGTAAAATGGTCTCCTTGACAGTCTTCGTGCATCTCCATGCACAGTATGATGTTTATATTCTGTTGTTGTAGACCAGAATGTTCCGAAGCATTGGAAATTGGGAAAACTAATCGGAACGGGAGCATTTGGCCAGGTAATCGGAATTATACAGGGTGTCCATAAAGTTTCTTTACAATTTAAAAAAATTATTACAAAGGCAATTGATGAGATATTTTAATCAGATTTGTTATATGCACTCAGTGGTTATCAAAGTTTTTAATCACATTGCATTTGTGTATTTCAAGTACCCTGTTGATGAAATAGGTAGTGTTAAATGAACCCCTATAAAAATGGGTACTCCTCAAGAGAAGGCACAATGTGTATCATGGTTTATTGAAACAAAATCGGATACGCAGACTCAGCGAAACTACAGAACTAAGTATGGAAGAGATCCACCGTCACGTCCGTCAATTCGTGCATGGCACAAGAAGTTTATGAAGACAGGGACAGTGTTGGATAAAGAGAGGAGTGGACGACCAAGAACATTTGAGGAAAACATCGATCGTGTAAGACAAGCCTTTGATCGTTCTCCTGCAAAGTCCATCCGTACTGCTGCCAGACAGTTAGAGCTACCACGTCCAACAGTGCACAAAGTCCTACACAAGAACTTGCGATTGTACGCTTACAAAGTGCAACTCTTACAGGGACTCGAGCCAAATGATAAACCAAGACGAAAAGAGTTTGCAGTAAACATGCTGGAACGAACTTCTGAGGATGAAACGTTCCTCACCCGAGTTTGTTTTAGTGATGAAACAACGTTTCATGTTTCAGGGAAACTTAACACACATAATGTGAGAATCTGGGGATCAGGACACCCCCATATGTCTAGGGAACTTCACCGAGATAGTCCAAAGGTGAGTGTGTGGTGTGGGGTTATGTGCAATCGAATTATTGGTCCACTTTTCTTCCACGAGACATCAATTACTGCAAATGTTTACCTTGACCTTCTGACTGAATATGTGGCACCACAACTAGATGACCTTCAACCAACCATCATTTTCCAGCAAGATGGTGCACCACCACATCGGGGACTGCATGTTCTTGAGTTCCTAAATCAAACATTCCCAGACCGGTGGATTGGAAGGGATGACCCGATTCCCTGGCCACCTCGTTCACCAGATATCACTCCCCTGGACTTCTTTCTGTGGGGTTATGTTAAAGATATCATGTATCGAACAAAGATACGGGACATCACTGACCTAAAGCAAAAGATCACTGATGCCATTGCGACCATTGATGAGGCCATGCTACAGCGAACAAGGCAAGAAATCGAGTACTGTCTTAATGTGCTTCGTGCAACTAATGGTGCCCATGTACAGGTGTATTAAATGAGGCAAAAAAACCTTCAATATCTACTCCTCATTTTGTAACAATTTCCACATATTTGTCTGCTCATTTGCTTTTGTAATAAATTTTTTAAATTGTAAAGAGACTTTATGGACACCCTGTAGTTCTAGTCTGGGTAGAACAGGACAAAACGTTAACAGGGGTGGCTGATCTTATCTCTTGTCAAAATTTTCTCTGGAATTGTTACGTAGGATGGGTTGCTTTTAAGCTGCTAATCAATGGCCAGTTATTTCGTATCAACTAATAGAAGACTGATCCTCGCAGGATCAGCCTTTTATTTTTTTATAAAAAATATAATCCTGCGTAGACAGTGTTAATAAATATAAAAAGTTCAAAGATTGATAACTGCCCTGACTGATCTCAAAGAATTCCAAGAGGTAATTCTGACGCCAGGCGATTTTACTCGTCGAGGGGAGACATCAAGGTTAGGCAGATGGCTTCGAAAGAGAAAATTTCACGATTAACCTTCACTGCTAAAGTCAACTACAAAAATTTTCTCATTCATGTTACCCTGAGGATGATTCTGAAAAAGAATCGAAACACTGCACGTCTTCGCGGATAGGCGTTTAAATTGTCACGAGAATCTCTCGTCCACTTAATATTGAATAAAACAATCATACTGTTCCCAGTTGACTCGACAGTTCAACTAGTAGAGCGGCGGACGGGATACGTGAAGATGCGAGTTCGAATCCTGCTCAAGTCAACTTTTCGAGTTCACTTTAACAGTTCAGATTAATCATGAAATTCTCTCCATGTTACTCTGAGGATGATTTTGAAATGAATTGACTTCGGTTAGTTCGTCTTTATGAATCACAATCTTACTACGGGTCTTATCAGTAATTTGGCGGAGAAAACTCATTGCATTGCGATATATCTTTTGTAAGAATCTCGATTGTATGTCCTGGGACAGAATTGGGAAAGTGACGAGTGAAGGTAACTAAAACGTTGACTGAAATTTTGCAGGTGTTTTTATGCCATGATACTGAAACTGGACGAGAATTAGCAGTGAAACAAATTGAAACTGGAGTTACCACCACTGCCACGCAAAAGGTACTGTACTTCATTGGCCAGAGATTCACTGGGCGGCTAACATAAAGGCAGAATGAATGTTATTGCCAGGAATAATTTTCGTATGATGGCCTCAGATCGAGTAGAACACGGGAAGGTAACCGGGACTTGCTATTTAGCGAGGTCTAACTTTTCGTTGCAAGTCCGACAACATGTTCAGGGATAAAGTTATTTAAAGTTTGCGATTGTCATACGAATGTTGTTTGACTTAAATATCTCCTAATGTATTTTAATTCATCAAGATTTTGACATTGGTTGCCAGTGATTCTGGTGTTTCTATGTCAAGCGTTTTCTAGCATACTTGTTCCAACGCGTAGTTATGTATTGCGCACTTGTTATTGAGTGATTGACTGGGAGAGGAGAAAAGATAGAGGTAACGGAATGGTTGGCAAATAAGTTGGGGAGGGAGGGAGTATACTGGGCAAGGGAAGAGAAAGGAGGAAGGAGGATATGTATGAGCTGGAGGGGACGAGAAAGGGAATGAATAGGGAAGGATGATTGCGGGAGAGAGGAAGGCTGAGAACGGCAGAAAGACGGACGTAAGGGCGAACGAACTAACCCTGAGTAAACGAAAGAAAAAACGGACGCACGACGTGGTCCGCATTACTCAATAGGTGACTTGTCTTCTTTCAGGAAATCAATTCGCTGGAAGTTGAAATTGAATTGCTGAAAAATTTACAACATGAAGCAATAGTTTCCTATTTTGGAACCCAACAGAGTGATACAAAAATATGGATCTTTATGGAATATATGCCTGGGGTAAGAAGACTATTGAAATAACTATAAAACATACGAATTTTTTGGACCAATATTTGTCTTTGACTCGAAGTCTGTAAATGTGATAAGAAGGCTTAGTTTTAATGTAAGGAACATTGTGGCATTTACGCTCGGTTGACAGTTAAGTTTACAACAATATTGATAGAGGAAATTTTCGAGTGTCAGGATAAATTTTAAAGACCCAACCGGGACCTGTTGCGAAAAATGCATCTTTGGGGCCATCCGGCTAGGAATTGAACCCGCGACCTCGCTAATCTAGTGCGATGCTCTGCCAACTCAGCTATGGAGACGTTGCCGAGAACATTGTCACGAATTCAGTTTACATTTGATGGAAATGCCGTTGAGCAGAAGGGTCTCTCTTAAAGGGTATTCTAGCATTGACACTCGGCAAGAACCGGCTGTGCATGCTGTGCAACTTGCTAAGGAGGTAAGCTCCACTCGCATTTCGTGAATGGATCGATTTGACACTCGGGAACATTTTATGGCGGCTGATTTCAGTCGAGACCTAAGTCCCTAGTCTTGTGAATGTTGCGTAGTAGTATTATTTACAAATTGTTTCATTTCAAAGTAACTTTAATTGGTCATCGACAGTTAACAGTTCACTTGGAGGTTGCTAGAAGTCGTATCCTACATCGCATTCAGATTACATTTGCAGAGCAATTTTTGATGTGTATATCTACCGATAAATATTACCAGTAGTGTTAGACATGAAGACCGAACATACGATATTTCCAGAATATGCGCAGTAATGTTTCGTATTGTTGATAATTTCAGGGATCAATTTACGACCATCTTAAACAACACGGTCCATTATCTGAAAGCCTTACAAGTAAATACACCCGGCAGATATTAAATGGAGTTTCATATCTTCATTCATATACCATAATTCATCGTGATATCAAAGGTACGAAAACAAAAGCATGTCACTATGTTACGCATTACTGAGAGCTCTGCCGTGGTTGGCACGTTAAGTAATATTTATTGAATTTCTGATTACAGTGTACATAATTATGTGTGAACATTTTGAAAAACGTTTCAGGAGCGAATATTCTGAGAGATACCAAAGGAAATGTTAAACTTGCGGATTTTGGCGCTTCTAAAAGACTTCAGGTAATAGCTTCTTGCTAAAGGTAGAAATGAAATATTAGAAGAAATTAGAAGTAATTGATGAGTCCACTGTACTTTCTTTAGACTATCAGCAGCATGACTGGATTTAAGTCGGTTCACGGAACTCCATACTGGATGGCTCCAGAAGTTATCAACGGCGCTGGTTACGGACGAAAGGCTGATGTGTGGTTAGTTAAAACACTGTTACATCTGTTGTACATATAACCAGTTTTATGGCGTTGTGTAGTCGTGAGGCGTTGGCGTACGGGCCTTTGCTTCCCCCTTCTTCCACACCTCGTACCCACCTGCGGTTTGAAGACCATTAAGTGCAGGAATTGAATGCGAAGTGATGTCTTTGCAAGGGTTCTATTGAACAAAGTCTTCAAATAGGACACAAATATTTGGAACTAATACAACTTCAGGTGTACTCTAGGCAGCTGTTGAAAATGTTTTGATAAATCTAAAGACAATGTAGAAACGGCGCCAAGACTAAAGGTGGTGCTGATGGCACAAAGGCAGTGCACGTGTTTCTCGCCTTTTTGACATGGGCTCGATTAAGGCTTCGTGCAGTTGTCTGACCAAATGTTGTACATATGAGGCGTGTCTTGTCCGGTTTGGCTCAACCACTCACTGCAGATTTTCTCATGCAGCAACACTGAACCCATGACGGGTGGCCCTTACTGAACCTCATCAGATATTACTAAGCTGTACAGCTTAGTAATATCTGACGAGGTTATCCAGATTCTGGATTCCAGAATAAATAAAAAAAATTACTGAATACTTCTCCCCAAAATAGAAATCCAGTACAACAAAGTATGTCTTTATTTATAATGGATATCTGTATGAGGCAGTACTTAACTGTTCTCACTTAACTAAATAAAAGCCATTTTCTACCATACCTTACCTTACCATAGAATACCAAAGCATACTGTACCATACCATACCATGCCATACCGTACCGTACGACACCATACCATGCCATGCCATGTCATACGATACGATACGATACCATTCGATACCATACCATATCATACGGTACGGTACGATACGATGCGATACGATACCGTATCATATCAAACCATACCACATCATTCCGCACCATGTCATACCATACCGCGGTGCCATACCAAGGCTTGAATTACTAGTACATTACCGCTTTACTTCACGTACGAGTTTACTTTCTTTCACGCTCAGGAGTATTGGCTGCACAGTTGTTGAGATGCTCACTAGCAAACCACCATGGGCTGAATTTGAACCAATGGCTGCCCTGTTCAAGATTGCCACACAACTCACGGAACCTGATTTGTCGCAGGAGACGTCGACTGCTGCAAGGGAATTTATTGAGGCAACTCTTGTGAAGTAAGTTGGAAGTCAAACTGTCCATATCTCATCATTTAATCGTGCTTTGTTTTGGGGTATTTCGAGGGGAGGGGAGGGCACGATTGATTCCTGTTATACCCAACTTATAACACGCAAATGGATTAAGTCATGTGCTTGTACTACAGCTGCCAACTGGTCATATTTGTTGGTGGTCACGTTTTTAGAATGAATTTTTTTTTTTACGTGCGGGAAAAGGCTTTGTAAAAGTAGATCATGCTTCCAAACCACTAGCAACGGGTAAACAGACATTTTAATGTTGTTCATGGCAAAATTAGACCGGAATGATCGATATTTAGCAAAGCAAAATATTTTGGTTTTGGACGCGAAGTCGAATGACCCGGCAAAAAACAAAATATACTTTAAGCTGTGAAGATCCAAGCTCCAATCGGAGACCTAAAGCATTACCTTGTATGCCTTGTTTTCATAGGCGTCGAGAGGGGGGGGGGCAAGGGAGCCATGGCCCTCTCAAACGTAAATTTGGGGAGGAGTTGGCCCCTCCATTTCATAGCAGTATATAGAACCAGTTGAACAATAAAACTGTTGCCTCATGTTCTGGATCTCGGCAACATTTGTTTCAAAAACCAAGGTTTTCTTGGTGCCATATCGAACAAACACTCGTCGCCATTTACCTAGTGATCCCGAACGATGTTATTTAGGGGTGAGCAACGATTTTCTCATTAAAAAGATGTAAAACTTCAGGGTATGCCACAATTTTGCCCCCCCCCCCCCCAAAAAAAAAACCCTAGCAACGCCGCTGCTTGTTTTTTGTTACAATTCCATTGCTAGCTGTTTTTAACAGGATTGAGATTACATGACGTCTTTGGGCAAGTGACTTATGCAAATGCTTTGTTAATCAAATCGTTTTTTCAGGGATCCAAGTTCTCGACCAAGAGCTGCCGAACTGCTCTCGCACGCGTTTGTCCAAGAACACCAGTCAGCCTAAACTTTCCCGATTTCGGAAGAGCTAGACTCTACTCCTCAAGGAGTAATAACAAGTAAATTAATTTCAGTCAATAATGAACATGTTGTGTACATTCATATATTTTGATATTTTTGTAAATAAATCCGATTAGGAGTTGTAAATAGTGCGCAATATTTTCCAGTGATAATCTAAATTATTCCCAGCAATCTTGTATAGTAGGCCAATGAATTTACGCAAACGCACCAGTTGTTGGAACAGCAAAAAATATTTTTGTTTGTGAAATACCCATCCTGAATCGAATATTTGATCGTAGGAAGTTTTTAAATAAAAGTTTAACTTTAAGTGTGTTTTTGTCGTACTTCAGTTGAGACATTGGGGATTCAATAAATCCAATAGATCCCTCGAGATTGACGACTCCACTTGTAAATTTCAAAGCGAATAAATGTAAAAATATTGTTGAACGCTGAGAATTTCTACGAATTTTCAAATGTGTTTGGCATGAAAACTTAAACTGGCCTCCAGAAAGGTCTTTCTGCTAATGAATGCAAGGGGGTTGCAGAAACAAAGCGATGGCAGCCATTTTGAAAACGCCCTCTCGTGTATACCATGAAGTTCGTAGACCCAGTCTCTTTTGAGGCCATTGATCCAATTATGAAAAAGCGTGTGAGATGGTAGACCAGTACAACTTCATCGATGCATTATATACTGGCTAAACGTTTTAAAAGTTTAAAAGTCGGTGGAATTCTCCAATACATATTTTCTATTGATATCTGTGGAAAAACGTCACGAACTTGCTTCGAGTTTGAACTTGGAAAATAGCCGATAAGCCGGCGAAAGGAATACATCGTCGGAAGTTGAACATCGCCAGTTTCTTACAGTGAACTCAATTTACATATCTGGAATGCTAACTGGCCAATGAAAAGTGAAGCCAAGATGGCCACCCATGGAGGCCAATTTTGGACGTCAGTTTCAGTCCCCTACGCGGGCTTGTAGTCAGTTTTAGTCTCCCACGCGACTTTTTATATTTTCTGACAAGTTTTCTTTGGAAATACACACAAAACATGTCTTCAAAATATAGAAATAAGTTTGAGAATTTTAAATATATTTCGACAAAGTCAAGCCGAGTTAAAGGTTATATATTTTCATGAAGATAAATAACCAAACATACGAGAAACCTGATAAAATGGTCTCGAAATGTTACTTGAAGAAACCACTGAGTGCACGTCCTTTTTTTACCCGTTAGTTTACCATCTTCAGACAATTTAGTACATTTCTTAGGCCACACGACAATAATGAATCCTTTTAAACACCCGTTTATGTAAAATTGGTCTAGTAGTATTTCGTCTGAACACTTTTTCCATGGGTGAGAATGTTGTCGAAGCCGAACCAAACAAAAACTAAAGATTAAAGTCGTGCAAAGGACTGGAGCTGACGTACAAGACCGCGAAGAGGACTGAAACTGACGCCCAAAATTTCCCTTCATGGGCGGCCATCTTAGCTTCACTTTTTGCCCGAGCAAATGACTGGGAGTTGGCATTCCAGATATGTAAATTGAGTTCACTGGTTTCTTACACTGTGTTATTGAAGGCAATTGGTAAGTAGATTTTCTTCACCTCTTTTTCGTCAAAAATATTTGGAGTTTGTTTCGGATAGGTTGTAATTAATTTAAAACGAAAGACCAACATTTGAGCCGAAATTTAATGTTTCATACTCGTTTAAATTTAACAGCCACACATCACTTTGAATGGTCGCTTCATTTATTATTGTGTGATGTTCACTGTACAATATAAATAGCTCTTTTGTTTTTGTTTTTTTTAATCAAAAATACTTGACCTGGTTCCTATAATAAGGACAAATAATTTTGTAATCCACCATATTTGTTTCCACTGACGTGAAGGGCCATCATGTTGACCCTTGGAGGAAAGGAGCAAAGGCGTAGGAACGGGAGGTGGCATTCGGGGCACATGCCCCCCTTTTTGAAACAACAAAAAAAGTGCCCTTAATAAAGAAAAAAGAAATGCCTTTCTATAACAAAGTGTAACACATCAGTTTATGCCCTCTTGCTTGAGTCTACAGATTAAAAGATACATAAGAATATGAAAAAACGAAACACATAAAGCGACATTTTTACTAATCCTGTTGAATTAGTATCAAAGAGTCCCAAAGTATCATCACAAATTAATCTAACAATAGAACCGGTAAAGCCAATGACAGACAATGATCTTCAAGCTAACAATTTTCAGTTCCACCAAAATGCAAACCTTGGTCATAAAAACTGGTATGACAGATGATATCTATTTTGAGGGTAAAGTAAAGGTAAATAAAGTGCCTTTATTTATACTGGATAACCCTATTAAGTTACATAAGCTGTTCTCCCTAGAGGTCCAGTGAGGGCCACCCCCTTATAGGTCCAATGTTACTACAGGAGAAAATTGGAGTACCTGGAGAAAACCTGCGATGCTTGGTTGAGACAAACTGGACAACACTCTTCTCCCATGTGACCAACTGAAGGTAATTTTAATCAGATAATCACATGGAGCCGGAATTGAGCCCTAGACACAGTAGTGAGAGACACGTGCCCTACCACTGTGCCACCAGAATCCCAGGGTGCCCTTTCTGTGTGCAAAGGTGCCTCTAAAAGGTTTTGCCCCCCCCCCCAAACTTGCATTTGCTTCCTAGGCTACTGGAGAGGGAAGTACATTCTTTTAGTTTAGGGTTGTAAGCTAAAACTATAAACCATTATTTGCATGTTGAGTAACCCTTTTTAAGGTTGGGACATGCAAGGGATCAAGTTACAGAGACACATGTTACAGGCATGTGTTACATTGATATTCCATTGTGTCCCCATTGCAAAAAGTTTCTTGTGGAAGCACAATTTTATTCCTGAGACTCCCAGTACTTGTGTGAAGTTGAACTGATTTCAATTGGTGTCTGCAACATATCCCTTTGTATTAACAGTTCATAGCAGGTCAATTCATGAAAATTCTCTCTTCATGTTACCCTGAGGATGATTCTGAAAACAGAATTGTGCAACTGAACAATTCTCATTCACAAACTATCAAGAGAACCAATCACAGAGCTTCATTTAATTTCAAAAAAAAAAGCCTTAGCTCATCACCCCTTCTCACATTGGTTATTGTTAGTTAAAAGTCCTCATGTGATTCAAACAAGTCCCTCTGGAAGACAAGCCTCCTTGTTTGTTTGAAACAAATGGAAATTTCCCTCTGAAATGGCTCACTACCATGAATCCTTGTGTGTTTGAACCTTTAGCATTTGGAGATCATGGCCCCTTTGGCTCTTTCATGTTGAGACTCCAAGCACCTGTTGCCTTAACTTTTGCATTTCTTTCAAGTTGTCCTTGTAGTCTTCCCTTCTCATCTATCAAATGAGAGAACTAATGAATTTACTGAATGAGCAAGAACAGCAGTGGGACTGAAGTACTATTAAAAATGTTCCCTATAGACCTTTTGCAAGAAGAAACCAATGAAAAAACAAAGCTTTAATAAAGCAATTCTTGGCTTAAACTTAATTTTTCAATTTATTTGACACCATTAATAGTCCAGTTTTTTCCTTTTACAGACATTTTTTGTAAAATTCTATATTGTTACATGCAGTAAATTAGCTCTCTATGTACCGTACTTTATTAACAGATTACAATGACATTCTACGTAGTTCTGCTTGGAGTTATCTATATTACTTAAAATGATACTGTAAGTTAACATCAGTTTGCATGACATGGAGGCATTTTATAAAAAGTTATTTTAGTATATACAAGTAAATTATAATTTCAGGAGGAGGCAGAATAGATTAGTTGATTAACTTAGGTATTTTTCTACAGCAATTTTTCAATTCTTCCTCAGTTTTTTTACACCTTTTGTATACTAATCACATTTTATCACAACCTTGAAATAATAATAATGGCAATAATGATAATAATAACAACAATATTAATAATAATAACAATAAGAATAATAACAATGGTAATAACAATGGTAATAACAATAAGGTAGGCAAGATTTTTGGCATCCTCAGGGAGTGGCACCCCTGCCTTGCCAGCTGGGTAAACAGGTGACTGAAATCCACTGCTTGCCTTAATTGGCCATCAGTGGTAAGTAACCTCACCTAAGGTGTTAGCAAACCTTCCTTGTTAGCCCAAGGACTAGTAAATCCTTCTGACTGGCCTGATGTCATTTACCTTAAATGGTTAAGTGAGCCCAAGATACTTACATGTCTGAAAGGAACTCTCCTAGTCTAAGAACAAAATAGATCCAACAAAATTATCCAACTTCAGCTATTGGACTGGCATCTAGCTTGCCTTAATTGGTCAGCTTTGCAGAACAGACCCTTAGAATAGTCTGACAGGAAGTGTGATAGTTATTGAGGAAGTCTCATGATTTATATGTGCAAAGCACCAGCCCTTGACCATGCCCAACCTACGGAATTGTGTATGTGAGACTGTGGTGTAAAATGGCATTAACTACTCACAATGTTTTTCATTTTGTGATTGCCATACCACTATAATTTATGGGACATGTGCCCACTTTGGCATAATATGGCAATTTGGGCCAAACGACCTCATTGGCTCATATGAGCTGACTTTCTGCAATAACAATAATAATAACAATAATAATAACAATAATAATAAATTTTGTTTTGTTTTATTTCATGTTCAGTTATTACGTTTTGCTATGTGTTTAGGGAAGTAAGTTGCACAAGATAATGTTTTAAGGAAAATGGTAAGATATATATATCTCAGGGGCAGATCTAGGATTTTGTGAAAGGCAGGGGTTTGCCAGGCCAGTTGGGGTTCCAGGTTTTTGAGAAGATGGGGTGGTCAGCCAGGCCTTTGGCTATTCTAGCTTTCTAAAGATGGTGGTTCCTTCATCACTTATACTTATACAAGGTGCACAATTAAAGAAAAAAAGATGCAAGTCAAGTTTATTATGTAAGCAAGGAGATTATGGTAAGGAATCCCCTCGTTGTGTGGCTCAAGGGGAGTTTAAGCCCCATAACCCCCCTTGGATCTGCCACTGTATCTGCAGGGTGGCACTAATAATCACAGTGTTTATTAACAAGTAATGTGTAACTGATGGAGGGACTCGATGAATTACCATAGCAGGGTAGCCACCATAGGCGTAGGAAGCGGGCAGGGGCTACGGGGGACTTCAACCGCCTCATGTGTGCTTAAGAAGGGGGGCTGAGCCCCCCCCCCCCAAATGGGCCAAGTGTAATGAAAGTACCTTCTTATCTTCACTGGTTTGAAAGCAGCTTAGTGAATGTAAAGTTCAGCCTTGTTTGTAGACTGACACTCGACCTACGTGTATGAGATTTAGAAGATTTCACTAACAGAGGGGTAGTCTTGTGCCTAGAGCTCTATACAGGAACGCAGATTTGACCTAGAAAGTTTGAAGTTGCCGGTCGTTGGAAATGCAAGCCAGCCATCTCAGAGATTACAAGAACTGTATCAGTCAGACATCGAGTTTCAGTGCTTAGGAGCACTGTGTTTCAGAACGAAACCCCAATATTTTTGATGTATAGGAAATATTTTTTCAATTGAAAGGGAACTTATCAATTGTGACCAAATAACAGTAATTTGAATGCACAGATTGCTTTGGTAGCATTCTAAGAGGCTTACAAATCTATTCTTCTTCCTGGGGTGTATATGTATATGCTGACTTCAGACACACACACACCCGCAAAAAAAATACATCAAATTCGTTCCTTCGCCACTGGTAGCCGCAACAGCATGCGCCAATTGCTGCGGTCCCGAGGTTAAAGGAAA
This sequence comes from Heliopora coerulea, assembly GCA_030142905.1. Taxonomy (NCBI): domain Eukaryota; kingdom Metazoa; phylum Cnidaria; class Anthozoa; order Scleralcyonacea; family Helioporidae; genus Heliopora; species Heliopora coerulea. The sequence continues at coordinate 84,900 of JASJOG010000495.1, forward strand.
TATGAGAATAAATTGAATCTAAAAAATGATACATGATTAGGACACAGACGTAACGGATACAGTCACATTAACCAAACACAACACGTTATTCATCAGTTACAGCAATGGATAGCATTGGTAAGACCTCGAGTTGTGTGGCATTTAAGGTAAGTCGATTTCCAGGATCTGGGGTCTTCAGGGTTGCACAGGTGAATTACTGCTGCTATGTAGTACGATAGCAGATCCCTTTTGAATTTCACGAGTATGGTTCCTTTTGCTTGTACATATAGTGATTGAGTGTTCCAAGTCCTGCACGTTCTCGCGAAGAAGGAACGTTGGAAAGTGAGAGTTCTGTATTTTTGGGGGCGAAACAGTAATATGTCGGGGAGCAGTGCTGGTTCTTGAAATTCTGGTTGGTATACATGGAGTTGTTAGGATTTCAGGATCGATTTGAGTCAGGTTATTTGTACCTTTGAAGAAGAATATTAAGTCCAGGTACTCATGGCAATACGAAATGGCGATCAGGTTTAGCGTTAATACTCGCTGTCCATAGAGAACCGAAGATTGAAAATGGAAGATTTAGCACGACTTCGGTAGCGCGGAGTTGGACCTGTTCTACCAGTCTAATAGGTAACACAGATTGCAGAGACCTTATCTGGGAGGCATGCCCAAGGTGTGGATGAACGATTGCAAGGTAGACAGTACGACGAACGCAAGGATCCATCGATTCTCTCAAGGAACGACGTACCAATCCAAGCACACTATTTGCGGCTGATCAAGTTTGGGCAGAAACCTATTTATTCCATGATAAGTCATGCGTCATCCAGATACCAAGGTCACGCTTGCCTTCTAGCTTTTCAATCATTTTATCTTTGAGATGGTATGGATGATTGAGTGGCACCTTTCTACGAGTGATGGACTCAGTTTTCGTCTTTAGCGATGATGATACACCAGAAATATATTTGTGATATTAATAATACTAATGATAATAGTAATAGGTATTGGTATGTTATGGCAGTATAAGGCTTTTTTTAACTGGTTTTGAATTTAAGTCTCTGCCCTTGGTTCACGATCTGCAAGAAAAAGGACATTTCTCTGCTACTTTACTGTACCATTATTATCATGCTTAAAGTTCTCATACTCTCTCTCTGCGCTTTTTTCTCTGAGCAGCTGTGTCTCCTACTAAATAACATTCACAAAGCTAATATTGGTGATCATATAACCATGACCATAATTATAACGATTATTATTTTCAGACTGGTACAGCGATTAACAAAACGCGTGCTTTGAAGGTTACATAGATTCAAAGAGCCACCTATGTTTCCTGTACGCTAAAATATTTGCAAAGCCTGTAATATCGTTCTTACGACTGGTAGCTTCAAAAAATATCCTAAATTACTTCAAGTTGCCATGGAAACTATTGTATTACGTATGCTTATTTTGTTTAATCATTCACTAGTCTTAAAATGACTGGCTATCAGAAAGAAAAAAACTCTATTATTCTCTTTTGCTTCCTTTTCTATTTTCATATCATGAAAATATAAGTTACATCGTCGGTCTAAAAATTGAAAATAAGTAGTAGCCACTTCATCTTCTATTAATTCAAGACTAAATGGCACATTCTTTAGCGGCGAAATCTTGCAAGTAACCATAAGGTCAAGTTGTTCGTCGTCACAGTAAGGTTGACTTGTGATTCCATTTAGGAGCAGGCATGGAGACTTATTATTAGGAAGCAAGATCTCTAAAATTTCGTGTAGTTTTTGAATATCAAACATTAAGTTTCTTAACATCATCTCCATGTGAAAGGGATGTATAAGCGATGACTTCCTGCCTGGTGAGTTTTGCCGGAAAATTAAAGAGTGCGGGATATTGCTTCGCGGCAGGCAAAGTTGTTTGAGGAAGGAATGTGGGAAAGAACTTGGAGCTGGAGTCTAAACTGTCGTCTCCATTTAATTGCTCAACAATAGTACTTGTCATCCTAGAGACTGACAACTCTTCTGACGGCTTATCGTGTGAATGTCTAAACGATACTGATTTTTGTCTTATCTTTTTGCATGGGTATGGTGGCGTTCTGGAACGGCGATCGGCAACTTTGAAGAACAAAAACCGCGAAATGACGTTCTGCTTCATCGAGTTGATAAGGAATGACAAGTCAAGCTTCGCTTTTCCGGACGTGTCCAGATGAAGTTTTGGGCAAAGGAAGTTTGATTAATCATTGCTTACCAGTAGTAAGAAACGTCATTCCTCAGTTTTTGTTCTTTAAATTTGTCAATTGTCTTATCTTTACTCGAACTGAAAATCAAATAGCCATATACCCTGTAACTGTTAATTTCTTTGCGAATCCCAAGAACCTTCAGTGTGCTTTCATCACAAATGCGACCTCCAGTTCGTCAGATTTCAGTTGAAGACTAGTTCAGGACGTGTTGCTCGAAGTGACGACGGTGAAATAGAAAGGAAATTCAAACTTTTACCGTCTAACTTCTTACCTTACCGATCATGGTCACATTTGATCGTCTTGATTTTTGTTTTGTTTAACTGTTTGAATCTTGCTGGCATGCTTGCTGTTTGTTCTCCCCTATCTGAGATCTCCTCATGTTTTCTTTTTTTTGCTCGAAAGAAATCTAAAAGACAAAAAACACCAATACTGAGACTGTTCTAAGAATAATATTGTGCGGTCGGTGAATTTCCGTTCGTCTTAGCTCAAGTGCGGAAGAACGATGGGCTATGATGGTTAGTGCTCTTGGCCTGAGATCCGGAGATCAAGAGTTTTAGCAGGGCCAAGGTCCTGGATGTTGCGTATTTGTACAAATCACTTTACGTCCATAAATCACTCGCCTATTGTGAATTGCTGGGAAAATCTGACTAGAATTGCTGTACCTGAAAGCGCTAAACTTTTGGTTATTTCATGCAGAGAAAATCGATGTCATGCTTTATGGGCCATTCATAGGCACAAACCAGGCTTTATCAAAACGAATTTGACGAAATGAATTAATGCCTGCGGGCAAACGTACACACTCTCGCGTATTAGAGAAGTGAGGGTTTCTGTTTGAACTTATCAGTAAGTATAACCCAAGTCTCTTGAATTGTAAGGATTTACTTGGTCTCCAGCTGCAAGCTGATGGACAGTATTGGGAAGCACACCATGAAAGCTGCTGGGTTGTGTTGTATAACCACTTATGTAATATTGATGTATGATATTTATTCTCTTTCGAGGAAATCGTCGGAAGGTGATATTGTCCATCCCAGAGAATAATCCTCGTATTCTTTGTCAAAAAACATGTTCTAATGTAAACCTACCGGTTATTTCGTGTTCCTTTAGGTCCCTTTTTAGTAACGGATCGCAGCTGTCATTCTTCATAAAATTAGTACATGTTGTTTTACTTTTTGTTACGAGAGGTTCCTCCGTCGTTAGTGGCTCTGATAATTTGGTACAGATGGAACTATTTGCAAAAGGCAAAGAGGGCTTCTCCCACAAGTAACGGCCAGGAAAAGGCTCCTCTTTTTCAAAGTCAAAATTGTATTCATTCTTCTTCGCTGCCATTAGTTGTCTTTTATCCTTTTCAATCTCTTCCTGAATTTCTCTATGGTTCACAGGTCCAAACAGATTTCTACACACGTTCCGGCTTGGCGTCGTATCACGGAGTTCACTGTCAACTGACTGTCTCCTTCCGTTAGTCTTTGAACTAAGACTAGACCAAACCATCTTGTAATTTACGTTGTCTCGATTTGTCAACTTGGTATTTCAACAATTGCACCGGGCACTGGCTTTCTTTATATTGCCAGGAGTCCCGAGTGGTTTTGAAATTATTATGCAAATCCGTTTTTTTGTTTACCTTTAATGAGGAAGCCACACGAGGCGGCATTGTTTCCAAAGATAATGACTTATAGTACAGCTTTATTGCACTAAAACCTCGATCTTTTGTTCCGGCTGTCATTATTTGCTTTCCTTCTCTGCCTGTACAAACGCACGTGTCGTCTTTACTATGGTTTTGCAAACATTGTTTAAAACTAAAACAAAAAATCGAGGCAGGGCTTTACCACTATTTTAAATATTTTACTCTATTTCTTAGTCCAAGCACTCTTAAAAGCTTCCTATGCCGGCTCAAATTAACCAATGCCCATTGACTCGTCCATTAAACAATGCATGTATCGGTCAAGAGTGTTCTTTTTCTCGATATCAGGCTTGTGCCTTGGGAATTTCCTTGACAGCACCCCTTGTGTTTATCTTTTGAAGTAATTCTAAAAGCATTCGGAAACGCCGTGTGCTAGGTAAAATGGCATAACGATGATCAGGGACACATCTTTTATCAATTCGGTAAACTGTGATTAGAAAATCAAAGAAAAGTGTTTCTCGATCTAATGGCAACTTTTTTGGTCGCGGATATATCCCATTAATGGCGACTTTCTCGATTGTGAAGTACAATGTATAACATCTTAATGTAGTAAACTCCTGTCGCGAAATCGTGTAGTCAACTTGTCTGCTTGTGAGAAACACACCATCTGCTGTTGAGTAACTGCGTAGGAGCTCTCAACTACGTCTTACTTTCAAACCAAATGTTAAACCGTATCACGTACGTTGCACACTTGGGATTTTCCAAGGAGTTTGGCGCCAGCCCTACGTTGCTGGCGCGTCGTAAGATTCGAGACGTATTTGCAGTTTCTCATGCAATAAACTTAAATTTTTTGCACCTTAAACGAAAATGTCGAATGTGCTTAAAGCACGTGTCCTTGATTGTGATGCTTTTACGAGGCCACTCTTTGAAGAACAATTGTGAGAACTGGATTTAGCTATTTTTAGTAAGCTTAAAAGTTCCCCTGAAACTGAAAAATCGGTGACTTTGGCATAGCTGTTGACTTCACGGGTGAATCGCAATATATTCATATAGGTTTGGATACTTCGTCTGCGACAAAAAGCTCAGTTATTTGTTAGTTTTCACACTGCAAATCCCAATTTTTCGGGGATACTGATATACCACGCCTCCCAACAGCTTCTTTGATAGTAAAGCGGTGGTATATAAATAGCGCCCCGTCCCATTGAATCGCGGTGACAGAGGTCTTTTACCGGAAGCCTATATACGTCTTATTAATGTATGACGTCATCATCAGTTCTGTGTGGATAAATAGGGATCTCTTCCTCAGAACACCCTGATAAAAATGCTAGACCAGAATGTCGAAACGTTGAATCATGAATGATAGTTTTGTAATCTATGTTGAAAACTTTTCAAGCGAGAGTAGCGTCAAACCATGTCTGATTCTTTATCTGACTGCGCTGGAAATTTGTTTATTCATATCCTGAGATATGACGTGAAAATCTTGACATGACATTTTATTTTATCGTTTACTTCGTTTATATAGACTCACTAAATCATTTAGGTCGTCTAGACGTTTAATTCGTCTTTGCCCGTCTTTATACGAGATGAATTAAATCAGACGAACTAAAAATCTTCGCTTTAAGTCGTCCAGACGAATTAGACGTCTGTAGAATAAAAACGGCCTATGTGACCATATTTTAATTCTAAGTAGTCTATATTTGATTTTGATTGCATGTGAATCAGATTCTGTATGATTTGCACTGCATTATGATTCTATATGATCATCGTTTTTACCTGAAGCTGATCATATAGATTAAAAACGCTTGTTTTGTTTAAACCGTTAAAAAGTTTTACATGTTACCTTGTTTTATTACACTTTGATCTGCAAAGATGTGACATTCTTTATCATGATCTTTATGGCTAGGATTTGGTTTAGACGCCGGACAAAGGTAACAGCGTTTTTGCTTGAAAGGAAAGTTCCAATCCAAAAAGGAGGGGGAAAAAGGTAATGAAATTTTGTAGAAGGTTTGTCGGTGTTTCATTTTCCAATTGTAAGTTGTACTGTCGTTGTGGCTTTTGTCAAATTGATAATTTTATTCTAAGTCAAAATGTTAGTTGAAATATTCGGATGGATCCAACCTACTACTCATTGATCCATTCTTAAATGTGTTTTTGATGTATGTAGTACATCCATTGAACTCTAGAAAGACTGGAACGATATCTCGTTGTACCAGGCGTCACGAATGAATGAAGCCGACATGGGGGTAGCCATGTTGGTTAAAAAAACACGTGGAAAAAAGTTGTATCGAACCTTTACTTTTCATTGACCGTTAATTGCGACAAATATGTAGTCCCATGGACATTGTCTGCTACTTACTAAGGATAAAAAAAAGAAAACTGTCAAAAAATCCTAAATTTGGGTGAAGTTTTTCACAATAGTACTGTATAGGTTGCTTGTTTTATCGCGTAGGGAATTGGGATGAACTGCAAAGTGACCTACATGTCAGCCTTCGTGTTGGCCTCAAAATACAGTTTGCAGATATCGTTCCAGTCTTTTTAGAGTTCAATGAGTACACCTGACACTCATGAAACATTCGGCGACCACCGTGACAGTTTTGGAAAAACGTCGCCAGGGCCTTTGGTGTCGTGATCGTTCATTTCAGCAATTGTGCACCAATTACAAGTAAAGAATGGAAGATAATAGAAATTGGTTGAGGAAATATTGAGTTGAAATAAAGTTTAATCAATTTAACGAATCAGGTTCGAAAGTTTACCAGCTTTATTGCCACAATAGAAACTACAATCACCCCAAAACTTTTGTTACAAGATAAACGCGCCCCACTGGCCAGTGCCTCCCTTCCACCTTTACAATGTTGTATAAGGCTTCATTGCTTGATAGCTTGGTTACTGTATGGCCTGGGCGTTAACAGTTTACTCTTGCGGTATTGAAATAGCAAAACATTAACATTTAATCATTAACCAAGCGTTTTTTACGACATGCCTGCTCATGTTGTCGAAAACTGTTGAGACTTAAAAGTCACTATTTGGCTTATATAAGTACATAACTATAAAAGTAATTACTTAAACGATTAAGTAAAAACTTAACTAAGTCTTTTTGTTTCGTGAACAGCAACGTCATTGTAATTAGAAAGCATGGCGACAAGGCATGATTCTAAAATAAGATTCATAAAAGTGTGAATTGAGCTTAACTTCGTCCATCGGTAAAGGAATGCCTTGTGAATTGAACCCCATCAAAAGTTCCTTCCCTTCCACGCTTAGTGCCGATTCGAAATATACAATTTCGCTTCCTGTTGATCTAGGCTTTTTGATGAAGCAGATTGAGTTATCAGCCAACGCCAGTTGCTCCGGAAGCTGGTCCATCCTCTGGGAAAAAAACGTTCGTTAGTCAGTGAATCTTAAGTTGACAATTTAAAGATAAATGAGTTTTTACTAGTGTACTAAGAAACATTTTTCCTCCATTCCATTGATGATTCATGTGGCAAACACCAAGCAAAACCATTACTGTGATAGTTCATGATGTCAGATCACGCATTTACATGAAATCTAATGCGACAATTGTCCTCACAGTCATTTTTTCTCCACGGCGATACCCTGGGGACGAGGTTGGGTCACTGAATTCCATCGTAGATGAAAGGCTGACAGTCAGCGGCGTAGGTTTTGGAGGGGGGGTGTGTGACACCTCCCAAAGTTTGCGAAAAAATAGAAAATTTGGACAAAAAATAGTCGTTCAGGCAAACTTTGGTAAGGTAACGTAGGTCAAAATCCCTATTGGTTACTAGTTTATATTTAATTTACGTATTGGGATTGAGGAAGCGAGGGTACACCATACATAGTCTGAATGCACTTCAAATTAAATTCGGGCAATTTTTGAAAGTATACAGTGTTCGGGGAAATTAAGCTGGACACCCCCCCAATCAAAATGGGTTAACTACGCCCCTGTTGACAGTCAGTCAATTATAGGACCAATGAATGAAGCCAGACATGATGAACATCGAGCCATTTTGACGTCAGTTTCATTATCTCATGCAGTCATCTATACGTCAATTTCATGATTCCATGCTGCATTTTATCTGGGGCTTTTTTTTTTGTTTGTTTTTTTGCTTGTTTTTATTTTTGTTTTTTGTTTTGTTTTTTTAACAAAACTTTTATATTGAATATAAAACAACATCAGAGAGTTTAGAGAAACAAGTTAGTTTGAAAATTCAAAACGTTTCGAGAAGCTTTTACGAAGGTACACCTGTATTTCCCGGAAACTAATGCCGAAACAAGGAAAAATATTTGAATTAAAAAATTCAGTTGAAAAACAACAAACAGAGAATCATTTTTACCTATTGAAGCCGTCTTGTCGACCGTTTATTGAACAAGTAGGTTGCCTATAACCAAATCATTGTGAAGTACATACTCTTGATCATATCCTTTGGCGCAACAGGAAACGTGACACCTATGTTCGGCTAAGTACGTCTTCGAACCAGTAAGAATCATGATCTGGCGTTATACAGGCGCGAAAGAACTAATACTGACGTCCAAGATAATTGTAGGTGAGGCAGAAATTGATCCAAATTCTAATCTCAATCGTATTCAAATCTTATCCTAACTATAATCCTGGTCCTGACCGTAATTCAAACTTTAACGTGAGCCTGAACCAAATAATAACAATAAAGAAACCTCCATGCACTGAGTCAATTTCTCTTACTAACCGATCCAAATTAACGCTATCAGCGAGGAGACGTTTAATTATTGTAACCATTGTAAACATATATAATACAATATGCCCTTGGATTATCAGCCCCCTCATACCTTCGCGGAGAGGGTAAAATGACGACTTTGCATGTCTTTATTGACACACAGAACACATTTGCCTGGGTTTTTATGACTCCATCCCAAGTTTTCGAAGATGACTATTTGGCGATACGTTTCGTCCAATGTGAAGTGGGCTGCCCAGCACGCTGTAAAAAAACAAAAACAAAGTCACGCTTGTAGACTATTTAAACTCAGATTCAAAAGTTGGACAGAAGTCATAAAGCCGCACCTGGTAACCGATTAAAGTACACGACAGTTGATTGATGTACAATTAGAGTCAAAACAGTGTCCGAACGACGCCACCAGCCTCACGTCCTGAGTTTATTCACTTAATTCTTGTAGTTGAAAGGATACTACGTCACCCGTACTCTTACTTTCGGTTCTTATCCTGGTTGGAAGTTGGATAGGTTTCGTTCCACATTTCCGGGGAAATCTGCAAACGCTCCTCAGAACATTCGAGTAGTTCATTTTCCTAAGTTCATTAGCTTCCTTTGAGAGTTTTGTGTTGAAACACAGTTGATTAGAATCTACATAAAATTTTGAATCGGCAATGTGCACGCGTTACCTGAAGCAATTCGTTTCTATGCAGTTTCACTAACCGTTATGCGAATTTCGGAAACTATGAATGTCCATAAATTTTCTTTTCTTTTAAATTAAGTACTTAAAAGTCCTCAAGTTTTTTAAAATACTATCGAAGTTCTTGAAAAATGCTTAATTGTTTTTTTTTTCCCTTCTGCCATTCAGTATAGCTGTTGCTAATTTTAAATAGCCGTGGCTTATTTTGTATCGTGTATGTGTAATCATTCATCGTTATTCAGATGAAATCAGAGATGGCTTACTCATTATCATGATACTTGGCATAGTTATGGCTATATAACAATGTATCATATGTTTTCTAGGTTTTTTGGGAATTGGGTGCCATATGCCATGGGTCATTAAGAAATGGCTTAAATGTGTCTCAAAAAGTCCTTAAGATTTCTACTGTAGAATCCCGCTATCTCGAACTGTCCTGGGAAACCAAAAACTGTTCAAGATAGCTGGAGTTCGACATAGCAAGGGTGGTATTATATTTCAAATTTTGATCAAATCTGTCAGGTAAGCCCGCTGTTGACAAGTTTACGGTCCAAAAGAAATTCATGAACGTTCTGAGAAGTGAATTGGTATCATAAAATTGCTAAAATAGATTAAAAAGGCCAGTTTGAAGAGCTATCGTATCGGCGATCCGTTGGTCTAACGTTACCGATGTGATCATTAATGTTCTCATTTTAGATTTTTCTGATTACATAAATGTAAAATTACAAATCAAACGCATTGACAAAGCGTTCCCAGTTGTCAGTTGATTGTCATCCTAAAAAGTTCGAGATAAACCGTACCAAATGACGCCAAGAGACCACACATATTGTTCGAGATAGCGAGAGTTTAGCAATAACCAAGTTCGAGGTAGACAATACTAGACTACTGTAAATGTGTTTTGAGTTTTAACGGGAATTGCTTTTAGTTCGAGATAACCGAGTTCGAGAAAGCGAGATTCTGCTGTCCTGAGATAAGAGGACAATCCCTGCTGACAACATTCAGATGAAGCTGAAGTTGTGCACATTACACAACTGTATATATGGAAAACAGTCAATTGTCGCCACTACACAAATGCTCTTGCACACGTTACCGGTTTGGTCTTCTGCAATTCCGTCTGCTGTGACAACTAACAGTTCCTCTCCATCCTTGAACTCTGATTTTATTTTCACATAATGTCCGTGTTTTTCATCCTCTTGATTCAGTGAAATTAAATGAATGTTGTGGTTCGGGAACTCGTTGTCGTGACCGTCAAGAAAGTCTGACTGAGGCTTTCTCTGGAGAGGAAAGAAAAACAAAGGTAAGAAGTGGATAAGTTGACTGTGCTAGCTTGCATTGCAAACTAAACATTTAACAGGTTGTCAATTGAGATTTTATTGAGGAGCCCTAACACATCTGGTTCGCCGAAGGCGCGACTTTTTTCAAGAGATAGGAGCATTCACTCCCGAAGAGTTTTACGATATTTAAAATTTTGATTTTTTCAAGCAAAGGTTCTTAAGCGTGATCGGACTTATTCTGTTGCCATGTAATTGTTGCTAAGATCAATCTGTTTCAGCAGCTAACTTATTTCAGGTAGGGATAGAAAGATATTGTATGTTTGAATTATACTGCCAGAATATTTTATTTATTGAGGTATTTTGTTGATGTCGAACAGTTGTTATCCAAAAAAATATTTTCGTATTTATTAGCATTATGCTGTCTTTTGCAATTTTAGAGTGTTTTAAGATATTTTCAAATAAAAAATATCGATATTTCAAGTATCATTTATACATCCTGAAAATCCTTGAAAAGTGTTTTTGGGAAAGACAGTCCACTATGTAATCATAATTTAAATTTATTTGTAATTTTAAAATGTACGAAAATTATAGCATGCTTCCTTCTTGATGACATCATTACTGTATATCGTGAAACCACAGACTTATACGAACATACACCACGTACGAAGTTTTAAATTTAGTTATTAAATGAAGCGCTACCAGTATTTGTGTTTGTTCTAACCTTCCTTTGCAACGCGTGAATGTCTGTGAAATTAAATACGTCCGAACACCCTTGAGTTGTATATTTTAATATTGTACGCCACGGAGGAGATTTATGTCCTACATTGGTTCAGTCAACGCACTTGTACTTACATAATGCAAGACAAACACCATTGTCAAACACCCGAAGAGAGCGTCTGAAATGGCTTCTCAAACAATCACAATTTTAAGTGGATGTTTAAAAGTTACTTTTGAAAATTCTCTCATAATACCGTGATTAGTGAGGAGTGAAAAAACGTATTCGTACTGTCGCCGTACATGACTTTGGGACCGTTCACACTGAGATCGATCTCAGTTCGCTTCGTGAAGGCGTTCATACTCAGATCGACCTAACACGTTAGTGTGAATGGTCTCTTTATTGTCTTTTAAATGATTTAAGGTCAAGGTTCGGTTGCTCTTTGACAGGATACGTGCTCAAGCACATTCGAGAAGCCTTCTGTCAAGGAATTTGAAGGGTCTAAACAGAAAACGAGCCGTCAATAAAAAAATTATTCTCTTCTCAGAATATGTTTTGTATCACGACTGTTCACAATGGTAGCTTTAGATACCTCGTTCACTAGAGTGTGGCAAACATCAAACACAAGAGCTTGATGGTTATGAAATACTTGTGGTTCGATCGAGCTGAGCGTTTTACTAGCTTAAAAAACTCTAGATATGTGACATAACCAAGCTCCGTTACTAGTTAAAAATCTCCAGAGTTATAAACAATTTGGGAAGTAAATTTTAAAGTTCAGAATCTCCTTTAATGAATTCTAAGTTTCGATTTCATGTGCCAAATATATATTAGTGAAGTCGAAAGTGAAAAGTTAATGATCCTTGAAATCATACATAATAGTTTCTTATTATCCCTTGTGATAAACAACATACAATATACAGTAAGACTTTAACGTTAAACTTGTCAGATTTTCTTCAGTTTGTACTTTGAAACTTCAGATATAGAATTACCTGCTCAATCTTGTAGAACTTAAAACCGTGTACATAATGTCACTTTTATATAACCTATTCAGTCATTTAGTCTGATATTTGTTTAGCTATTTTTTGAGATAGATCACAGTGACAATGTCCTTTTCAGTTATCCGGCTTTTTTCCGTGAAAGATTAAAATTTTCAGGTCGACAGCTCTTAAAAATGGTTGGTTTTTCAATCTGTTGACTTACTTAACTACTTCACAAGTGGTAAAGCAATAGGGAATTCAAACATCATTACGTAAACCAACAATTATTTTTTATTGCTTGCTTAGTGATCAGTCTAAAACGAAACCTGAACTGAGAAGAACACTTTCACTTTATATGGCATAGTTTGTAGATATATTGAATAATGGTCAATCATTCAAAACTACCAGCCGTTTCTTTACCTTATTTGTAAAGATGTATGCAAAATTAACAATATCTGAGACAAGTTAACTATCGTATGTTCCTGTTATTGAACCGAGAACCAAGAAAACCAATCTGGCAATTGAACATTTTCTCAACTCAAAACTAAGCTAGCTTGCTGTGGTTCTTAAAATGCTGGTCCAATCACTTGCGTTTCTGACATAACTTGTCAACACACCATTGCTTTTTAAACCTTATGGAGTCAGTTTTATAAAAATGATTAACCTTAGCTACGATTAGTTTCAACCATGTGATTAACTTTCTAACAACGGTTATTAACAGATTATTGTTATTTTTAATTAAATTATATCATTTAAACGATTTTCTTACAGTTTCTTTGTCCATTGTGGTTGGACTGGCGAACTTTAATTAGAGGAAATTTTTAGGAATATATAAACAGCTGGTTAAATTTAACTACGATTTAACTACGCGGCAGTGAGTCAGCTTTATAGAACGGCGATTAAATTAAAGCATCAGTAGCGTCAACAACGGGAATAACTTCTTGACTATTGTTAGTAAACAACATGGTTAAATCAGGTTGAACCGTTTTCTTGAGATATCATGATTTGCCATGGTTTGGACCGGAGAACAAGCGTAAAGCCTCGGGAATTTTGTCATGACTGGGTGTATGTTCTCTTAATAGAATCCTTTATTCAACTGGCTTAATAGCGCAGTTAAGTCCAAATATGCTTGAAGCACGCAAACAGTAATCAACAGTGATAATTTTATTTGCGATTAAGAGTTTTATACAGTCGGACCCTGATGACTTATCTGTGGTATGGACTTTTACACAACCGCCCTTAGATGTTCGGTACAATTAACAAACCCATCTTCTTCTATGAAATTTCTCAGAATAAATACAAAGCAGCTGTGAATTTACCTTATGAACCCAAACCAACATGAAAATTTATTAAATCCGCTTACTGGTTTTGGATTCTTGGTATCGACTTCATATTTTCCTTTTTCTTTCACCTCGTCATCTTCTAAATTAGGTCTTGATATCGTAGGATCATCACCCTGATCATCTTTCTTGACACAAAAATTAGGATCTTCATCCTTCACCGCGTTATTTCCGTCATTTAAATTCGTAGAATGTTTGACAGTAGCCATTGATTTTCGTAGAATTAAGTTATTCCTCGAATAGAAGTGATGTAGCCTGTTCACACAAGAACGTACAAGTGAAACATTGACCAAGACAGCTTCTTTTATCGTGACAGAGCAGCGTTTGTTTCGTTTATACTTCCCGTCACTGGTCAAACTTTTAATTTCGTTTCACTCCAACACTTAACTGATTACATGCGTAACAAGAAGGGTTTGCTGGTTCCGATTTCCGTTCTTCACTTACACCAAACAATGCAAACCGATTTACTTTCATAAGTAAGATTTATATAAGTCTTTTTGATCTTTTACCGACCCTCTACACCTAAAGAAAAATAACGCCCAAAAATAGACGCGGACACTTCAAGTTTGCAGACGAGACAAAAAGAAACCCCAAAACCTCGTAAACTGTTCAAACTTTCGTTATACCAGCTGTTCTGGTGTAGTGGTCATCACACCAAAGAGTGAAAAAGCCAGATATAAGAACGACTCTTTTTTCTCCATAACTATCAATCTTCGGCATCTTTGTGTTTCGTTGCCTGTTGTGCGCAAATATGTCGTGCTTATGATGCATTAGTAAATAAAGTGCTTATAAAAATGTCAGCGAATGAACATGTGAAATGGGAGATTCACTGTGAAATCAATTAAGCAGTTAAAATATCGATCATTTTCGTTGCAATTGTTCTGCGGAAACATGAGCACAAGCGTTAAAGTCATTGCGTCAAACGTTAGCTTCCAAACGAGAATAAAACTTCATGATAGTCTGACTGCATGCGTACCTGATTGCCATTAGCTTCATTGATTTCTTATTTTGTATTCTTGTATTCGAATTTTTTTTTCAGATTGCATCTTTATATTCATGTAAAAAATTCGTACTTCCGTACATCTCTTCCGTACATCTCCAGGGTTAGCACTCCTTAGGTCGGGAACCAGTTTTCTTGAAAGATAAGCTAAGAACAAAGTGCTTGAAAGAAAACAGGGATGAATCACGAGTTTTCTTGGGAAGCTTATACTTGCATGGATAAGTGACATAGAGCGAGATAGGATGGTAACACTTGATATTAACTTGAAAGTAAGATATACTTTTTTTAAGTTACTTTCCCAAAATTTATCACGCTGCTGTACTCGTTCTATTTCGAAGTGCGAACCATGTGGGCGATGGAGGCATAGGCGGGGTATGTATTGACGAATATTAAAGTAATTTTACTATTTTAAAAAATAAATGGTATTGTAATTGTCTCTTCGTCTTTTGTTTGTTTGCTCTCCAGTAATTGTGCGTATTAATTGGTCTGATAGTTCATACGGTCGCTGAATTTGACCGCTAAGTAAGAATTTTATATCTAAAAAGATACTTCTCATACTTTCTGTGCTTAACCACTTTTGAACACATTAAAGTTTTGTACGATTACTAAGTTAATTCCTGTATTGGCTACTTTTTGTTTCAATGGAGAAACCTTTTATCCTGAATAACGGTACTGTTGCTGAAGTTACGTTTATCCAGTATTTTGAATACCACTGATCATTGACATCAACACACATAAGCTGTAGCTTCTTCTGAACAGGTACATACTACATAAATGTTGTTGTAATTATTAGTTTGTCTTCCGCTTGTTTATCACCTGGTAGACGTACTTATCAATTAATTTACTAATAAATACGAGGGTTAAATTTCGTTACTAATTGCAGATTTTATTGTCGAAAAGATACTGTATGCTTTCGATATTTAAGTACTTGTAAACTCAGTTACATGTTTTACTTTCACTTACTTTCTAGATCGGTTACTTTTTACTGCCACTTGAGTAAACGTTTGCCAAGTGACAGTACTTTTATGTAAGACTAAGTACTGTTTTCCTATTTTAAAATTGAGGATTGTCATCAACTAGCAATAACACTGGCTTGAGTAGCAGTAAAATTGATGAAACAAAGTGGAGAACTTTACTGCGGGTACATTACAACCTAAACTGTTATGAGCTTAGTCGGTTTCTCCTTCCGCTCCACCTTGCCTTTCGTATGCCTCACCTATAGATTACAAACGGCACTCTTTCCGGCTAAGATGACATCATTTTTCTATAAAAGTACACCCTCTTGCAATTAGTTTTTTCCCTCCTGCCGGATAAAACGTGCCATAAATCAGGACAAATTATTAGTTCATCAGTTTCAACTGCTTCAGAGCACTTTCAAAATCTGAAACATTTTGGTGGTGTGTTTTGTTTTCATGCGGAAAGTTAGTTTATTGTACACTAGAAAGATTGGAAAATAGAGATTTAAAGATCCTTGAAGTCCTATACAATTATTCCTTTTGTCTTATTGCTGGCGGTAACCTTTAGGTTTTCTTGAAATTTTCGAGACATGAGGGAAAATTTTTTAGATTTTTTGATAAAGGTACATATACATAGGTATATTAATGTACACCTGAAATTAACTGATTATTGATGCTGGCTGTCATAAATATATTCTTACTCGCACCGTCTTATTTGGCGTCCTTATCAAAACTTCAAACTACTAATTCGTGTCACTTTGCCTACGTTCTGCATAACTGGCGACGCTTCATGGAGCGCTTTTACTTGACGCCATTTTAGCGTTCCACAACAAAAGAATTTCGATCATTTTTCTTTAAGGAGACCTACATGGCCGCCATTCCCACATTATTTGAATCTCTGGGGTCGGTAAAAACGCTTCATAGATTGTTCAGCTGTTTTCCAGCAGATCGAAATGACCGACAGTGTGTAAGTGTAATGTCAAGACTCCAGTAGGGAAAGGGGTTTTGCGAGAGAAAACCGTCCAACTGGCATACCCTTTTATCTTTTAAATAAGACTCTTTTTCTTTTGTCCTGTGTCCTCTCTTTGTTTTTTGCTTTGTTCTAATTGTGTAATTTGTTTGTTGTACGACAGCTGTATACACGAAAGGATCGTGTACGGAACAAGTTCAACTTGTAAACAAGCAATTACTCAGAAGTGACCCTGTAGCGGTTTAATTTTACCATTCCATCCAAAACAAAATCGAAATCGAACAACAGAGTTTCACTTCACGTTGAGTACGTTGCAGATCAGTAACTCGTAATCAACTTAGTCGTCAGTAAGTCAATAAATCAAGCTCAGATCTCCAGGAAATGTTTCTTAGCCCCCGATTGAAGGTGAATCAGGGATAATTTCTTTACACAGATTAGAGTGTGGAAGGGCTTTGAGTTCTCTATGGAAGCCATGTGTAAGACGGCCTTACTGAACTTAACACTTCATGGAACGGTAGAAGATATATAAATGCTGTAAATAAATATAACTCAATCTAGTTTGTTTGCTCATTACCATGATACATCAAGCTTTTCTGAATTCACTTCGAAACCTTCAGTCTTGTTTAATGAAGTCATGGGTGTCTACCAAGATGACCAGGGGGCACACCCCAGTGCAGATCAGTAACTCGTAATCAAGAGCGTATTTTAACTTCACCGTAAGTAAGTCAATAAATCAAGCTCAGATCTCCAGGAAATGTTTCTAAGCCCCCGGCGTGGATCGAACTCTAACCTTTAAGACGACGAGACTATATCTGCAGCGAAGGCTGCAAACGTGCGCTGGAGCGCTCGGTAAGCCCAATATCTACCGAATGTTTTATAAGCCTTTTTAAGTCAACCCATTTAGTCATCTAGTCTGCACAATTTCTTCGAAAAAACCCAAAAAGGGCTCTCACATGGAAGGAAATATGTCGGGCACATGATATAGCACTTGAGAGCCCCTTGCGGGTGGATCGATGGATTGGACGTCCACAGAAACTCTACTCCAGTAAACGTGGAGAAGGAGCAGTTACAGAAACTGTTTTTCTTTAACTTGATTTGTCAGGCTTTTGGCAATGTTACAACGAATTTTAATTAATGAAGGAAGATTACATAGTCAATCACAAACTAAATAATGAGATATACATGTTGTCGACTTGTTAATCTTATTGGTCATTTTTGCGTCAAATGACTTTTTTTACCTTTAGTCTTTATATAATTTCACGTTTTACTCCGACGAAGGGCCTTCTCTTGAAAAGTCAGTATCTCCTGTCCTAAGTGTTGGCAATTCCCTGTCAATTTTGGCTGTTTACACGTCTTAATACTTCCCACGCAGCGGTGTACTTTTGCATCTTTGAGGGACAACACTTCTCTAAAATTTAGTCGCCTAAATCGTAGGAGACTTGATTCTATTAGTCAGTTGAGGTTAGAAAACGAGTAAAGCTAAAGGAAATCATTAACCTTTTCAGACAATCTTCTTGACTAGTAAAACGATTTGTTGTTGAGATATTTTTCTCCATCATTCAAAGTTATGTCCATATTTATCAGCAAGTACTCCTCTGTAGGTCTATATGCGGAACAAAGATCTAACGGTGTAACTTTTACCCATCGAGAGGCTCGACAGTATTCGAGGAGTCCCGGATGAGATTAAAACTTAATGATTAAAAATTGATGATGAGATTAAACGCCCGATCAATGAAATATCTATGCAAATTTTAGTTTCTTACTAACGCAACAGTGTTATCAAGTTTAGAGGAATCGAATTTACTAAATTAAGCTTACTCGACTTAGCTAGGCGGTTACAAGTACCTGGTTGCAAGTTTTTACACTGACATAAAATCCTTGCCACAAACAAAACAAGCTCATGGCATGCGGCTCGGCTATTTTTGATCAACATTAGCTGCGTCACAGATGTTGAATGGCGTTTGTCATACGATCTTTTTGTTTTGCATTGTGTTGAAGACAGGCGTAAATTCCCCCAGTGTGGAAATCTGAGTATTCTCTTGAGGGGGAAGTATCGCGTATTCATATTGCTTACATTATGTTACTTCCTTTCTAGATTCTTTTTGTATGTTGTTTAATTTATAACCTATGGTCAGCATTCAAAGCTTTATAGTCAAAATTGAAGTGTTTACCTTCCTGCATTTGCTTCGGGTGGGTCGTGTTCAGTACCGCCGAGAGGTGGGGGGTAGTGGGGTCAAATTGACCCCGGGCCCAGACGAAATAAGGGGGCCCGGAAGAAATCAAGGGGCCCGGTTGGCGGGAAAGTACTATATTGAATTCATACTTTTTATTACTGGAATAAAGAACTATTGCTCATGTGCCATTAGTGTTTCTAAGTAAAGTAAGACAATATGACCATTTTTGCATTCCAGTTTGGCGACATCCGTGTTCCAGACACGAAAAGATGAATGACTTTATATTATATGACGTTATGGAATACTGAATTACTTAGATATGAGGGAACCTTTGAAAATCTGCTATAAAGTTTTTAACTTGGTATGACCTGTATTTACTGATTTAAATTTAGAATTGCTTTACTGTTTTGTTCATTTCTGAAGTTCATATGGTGTCGCGAGGCAGTGCATTACCGTGAATTCGTTGTCATCAAAATGTCCTAAATTTGCCCAAAAGTTAAAAGGCTAACAAAATTAATTTTTGACTGGAGGGGGTCTACCAACTTCTCTGCCCTTCCCTTTCGGGTCCGCAGCGGCTCTTAGTGCCACTGGTCATGTTCGTGTCATTGTCAAATATAGAAGCTGGCAGAAGAGTGGGGACCCAGGGTTCGAATTTAATTTATGGCATAATTGGCCATTCGGACTGGAAGACAGAAATTTTACTTTAGAAAAGTTAGAAAGTTTATGTTTACTGGCAGAAATGTGTAGTGATGTTGTATGGGTATGTCCTGATTAGTTGCTACAATACGATATTATCACTCATCTGATAGTCAACTTAATTAGGTGATGGCCAATGCCATCAATGCTTATTTATTATAACTAATTACAGGCAACAAATATGTTAGATTATTCCTTTTAGCATGGCTAAGAACTATATTCTTTGGAAACAATGTAATAATTAACAATGTTATAGGCAGGTATCGTGCAGTGGTTAATAATTAACAATATTATAAGCCAGATCTTTTTATACTGATTGCTCCGGAACTTAGATTGAATTTTATTAAGAGTAGTATTTTGTTTACTGTGTAAGTATAGCTGGGTGTATATCACTCAGATTTATGTTTGCATTATAATTATAAGGTTTGTTCTGACTACACAAGTTTCACTTAATGTGGCACAATTGGAAACCATTATGAAAGCTATTTTCCTTCCATGAAAAATCTTGTAATCTAAATTTAAAGCTCGATAAACAAAGTTTATTGTTTCCCTCCATAGATCTAAATGGCTTCACCTCATGAATATTTCAACCCCAGTCAAGTGCGAGATGAAGTAAGTTATTTGCAATGAATGTAAGAATAAGGGCACATAATGCCCTTAATACTAAATGATCCACATAGGATAGGTGTAATAGCTAATACACATCTTTTTGTGGTATTATAGTATTTCACAAATGTGTCGGGTGTTCAACTGTAGTTGGGGCACAGCTTTGAGCTTTGTAGAATGCTGTAGAAAAATAGAATGCTGCATAGGCAATGTTTGCCAACATAGAGATCATGTAAAACTAGAAGGTGCATGGGGGCCGAAAATTGGGGTGAAATTGAATGCCGCCATTTCGAGTAAACTGGGGGAAAATTGCCCTTTTTCAGGCCCTTTCCTGTCTGTTCGGGAACCTCAAGGTCGAACAACTGAAGTCTACAGAACTGCTTCGTGTTTGTTCTCATTAGCTGTTGGCCCAAAACAACTTCTCTGGTTATTAGTTGGCTATTAAATTTATTATTGCCGTAACTGTTTGACATTCTTTTCAAAAAAAAACCCAAAAGACAAAAATAAGGTTGCCTTTTCATTCAAGTTGCCTTGAACTTTTCATCCGGGCATGTTCATTTAGCCCCCCAATTTGTCCAATATGGCGACAACCCATTTCGCCCCCCCCCGATTGAGTGACGTTTAGCTACAGGGTCCCCTCTAGTTAATATATGATCTTTATGTTTAACAATGTGTGCAAAGCCAAAAGGGTTACGGAGCTGGCGAGACTTGGCAGAGGAAATTTTGACGTTTCAAGCATAGGCCATTTGTCAGACGGCCTGTCACTTTAGCGAAGAGATTTCATCAGAAACGTCCGTATACTCCCAAGCAAGCCACAAAAGATATCAACAGTATCCTCCCCATTCCCGAGATCTGCGAGTCACCTGTATAATACGTACGGAGTAAATTTTACAATAAAACTAGGCAAATATACAGTGCAGTAAGCCATATGCACCAGTAAGATCACCGTTACATCCTGTTTATTATTGGACTACAAACCGCAACCTTCAGAACGCTATCGAGACGCTCTAACCATTGAGTCGCTTGAATTCATATGGAGGAGCAAGGTTACGTACAGTATCTAAACGTTGGACAAGTCAGTTGGAATGACTTTGCAGAAGGTTTAAAAAAAAAAAACAAAGAAAGTGCAGAGGCGACTAATTTTTTGAGTTGGCGACGACCTCGACACATTTAAGAACTAATGGTTCCTGAAAAAGTTAATATCGTGCCCTAGGGTGATGAATCGTTGGTTTAAAGTGTAATTTGTTGTGTGTATTTATTCTAAGTACACTATTGTCTTCAAAGATCATTTACCAGTCTACAATCTATTTTATTATCTCGCTGGCATCTGAATTAATGAAAACATGTTTCGAAGTTCGTCTGTAAAGTAACAAGCGAAAAACCCCCTTGTGGCTCTGAATCTTACAAGCCAAATCAATAATCAGCAAGCTAAAAAACTGAAACTTTGTTTTATTTGTGTCAATGGTCCTTTACAAAAGGCTATTGAATTTATCGAGCCCGGCATGACAACTTGAGAGTAAATAGTGCAAGGCGTTCCTGGATGAAAATTTGTGTCTACTCCTCAGCCATGCAACGTAACTTCGTCAGTAAGTTTCAAGGTGGCATCTTTCGGTGTTGTTTGTTTCCCTTATGATGTCTTGAGTAAAACTTTATGCTTTATTAAACTTTATTTAACAGTTTTTTTGACGGCAATGAACACGAAAGTCAGAAGGGAACAAAGTCCACTCCCCAAAAATTTGCGAGTTCATTTATTTTCTATAGGCAAATTGTTGAATTGTATGGTATTTTCTTCGACAAATATGTTTCTTCAGCACAAAATATATAAAACAACAAACGTCTTGGATTTTGCTAGTTCGTTTGTGCGAATTTCGGACCCTGGAAATAAGGCAGACACCTGGAGGTCACATTTCTTTTTTGATAAGTCAATTGACATATGGCGAGGCCAATGAGCTCTACAGAGAAAAATGTTACTAGATCTTATGAGCTTTTATGGCAACTCCTCTCCATACAATAAAGCGTTCTTGAGGTTGAAAAATGTGTAGATTATTGTCTCAGCGTGTCAGAATTGAGAATTAGTTGTTATGTATATTGTGCTATGGAATGGTATGGTTAGGCATGGCATGGCATGGTAAGATATGGTTAACTAGCACTGCGAGATTGTATCGTTCATATTGAAAAATTCTATTGGCTCTTTGTATATTAATTTTAGATATTTACTTCCAAGATAAGCTACCTGTCTACAATTGAATTCATTGTCTCGTTGGCAACAAACTTTAAGAAGCAAGGTAGACACCAGAACGTCGTGGCCCTTTTTGATACGTCTATGGAAATACTACAAGGCCAACCATTTCTGTTAAAAATATTGTTATCAAAGGTATTGGGTTTTTATGAAGGTACTTGTCGGTACAGTGAGGCGTTAAAATATTTTCTAGAGTTTGAAAAATATCTAGATGATTCTGAAGAACAACTGAAAGCGGAAACGTTTAACGTAATTGCAACAATCTATAATAAAATTCCACAATTTGATACTGCTATTGAATACTTGCAAAAAAGCTTGAGAATTGCTCTTAGAATAAAGGACAGAGATAGAGAAATGTGTTGCTATGGCGATTTTGGAAACATTTATATGCACCATTGTCAGAATGAAAAAGCGATCCACTATTTTGAAAAAGCTCTTCCAATTTGTGTAGAATTAGGTGATCGAAAACGAGAAGGATTTTGTTACGCAAATTTAGGTTTGACTTATAAGCATCTTGGACAGAACCAGAGAGCACTCGACTACTTAAAAAAAAGCCTTTCTATAAATTTAGAGCTGGGGGAACGGTCAAATCAACTTTCTGATTACTCAGATATAGGCTGCGTTTTTATGAACCTAGCACAATATCAGAAAGCAATTGAATACTTTGAAAAATGTCTCAGTCTAAGCATTCAAACTGGCAATCAGTCCATCCAGGGGATGAGTTACGGTCATTTAGGGGTAATCTATACATCCGTAGGTCAGTATGAAAGAGCTATTTGCTATCATAGAAAAGCTATAGCAATTAGTAAACTAATGGGGGATCGAATAAATGAAGGTAGAGATCGCGGGAATTTAGGAGTTGCTTATATGTTTTCAGGACAGTATAAGAAAGCTATTAAACATTACAAAAAAGGTCTTGCCATCAACATAGAAACGAAAGATCGAGCTGGTGAAGGAACAAAATATTCTGCTCTTGGACAGGTGTACACTTTTTTAGGGCAATATGAAACAGCCATTGATTATATCACTAAAGGTCTAGATATAAGAGTAGAAATTGGAGCTCTAGGGGACCAAGCAACCAGTTATCAACATTTAGGTAAAGCATACCAAGGATTGCGTCGCTATGATAAAGCGATGTCCTGTTTTCAGAAGAGTCTTAATATTAGCTTAGAAACTGGGGATCGATTCAATGAAGGACTGAGTGAAGGAAACCTAGGAATTTGTAATTATTTCATGGCTTGTCTAGAGGTTGAGAAAGACAAAACCCTCAACTTAAAGGCAAAGTATCTTCTTAACAATTCTGTTGTACACTTAACAAGAGGACATCGAAACCATTATGACTTGTTTATTGAGTTGGTGGCTGATAAGAACAAAATGTCATTTATTAACGAACATTTCAATCTTCATGTATACTTGATGTCCTCCTTTATTTTACTTAAAAGACCAGAGGCTGCTTTGCTTGCCATTGATCTTGGAAGAGCAAAAGCGCTTCAGTTTCTCGTAGACCAACGCCTTGATTCAAGAGATCAGAACACGAGGCATAGCTCGTACGGAAATGAAACATGGGCATCAATCGAGGAACAAAAGGAAAAAGAGCGTTTGAATGATGTTGTAGATATCTTTGAACAAAAACAAAGTGAATGCGCTGTGTTGATGTACTGCTTACGTCGGGCTGGTCCTGTGGGTTTGCTTTACATCTGGGTAGTAAATCGTGGTAGAGAAGGCATCAAATTCACAAGCTTGGAGCAAATGCCTATACAAGTCGATTTGTTTAATAAAGACGTGGAAAGCATACTTTCCAGTGTATCCACGAAACTGCCTCGAAATTTTTATTACTTTTGCCCCAAAACATGCCCAAAAATTATTCCTGCTGGAATAGTAAGCAATGATTTTGTTTCATTCCATGTTTCTTCAAATTTTATCATGTGTGCTGATCCAGACGTGGATTCACAAACTATTCATGCACTGCACCTGGAAAGCTTGTTTTCGAAAAAGTTGCGAACATCATTCGGAAAAAATGTTTCAACTTCCGTTGGACATGAATCAAAGATTGTTGAACTACGGACTGCAGTTCTTCAATATGATTTGGCCGTCGCTGTCACGAGCACCCGAGCACCTGTGATTAACCCAAACACCAAGAACTCTGCAATGTCGGTCGCTGATGAAAGCACTTCGAAGAAATTGATTTCCCTTTACAATATCCTGATTGAACCTGTCAAACATTTAATCAAGGGGCGAAGATTGATTATTGTTCCTGATGACATATTGTTTTTCGTGCCGTTTTGTTCGTTGCTGGACGAACGTCGTCGTCCTTTGTCGGAGAAGCACAGCATTCAAATGACGCCATCGTTACATAGCCTTGCTGCAAGTATGAAAGTTCCGGTCACGTCCAAACCTGGGCCCGCACTGTTTGTTGGCAATCCAACTGTTGGCAAAGTTCGTTTTGATGGTAAATCTCATGAGGTACCACCACTCCCATGTTCTAAAGAGGAAGCTATAAGCCTGGCGAGGCGTTTCGATGCAGAGGCTTTGGTAGACGAAAATGCAACCAAGGGTAGAGTTCTGCAATGTATGCAAGACGCGAGTGTCATCCATATGGCAGCTCACGGTGAGCCAGATTGTGGCGAGGTTTTCCTTGCTCCAAACCCTATACGTGATAGAGTAGGTTTGCCAACTGAAAAATCCTACCTTCTTAGGCAACAAGATGTTATAAATCTTCGGTTATCCGCTTGTTTAGTTGTCCTGAGTTGCTGCCATACAGGCCGTGGTTTGGTATCCCCCGAAGGTGTTGTCGGTTTAGCTCGGTCATTCCTGGGAGCTGGTGCTCGTTCGGTTCTTGTTGCATTATGGGCTATTCCTGACGAAATCACCAAAGTGTTCATGGAACATTTCTACGATGAAATATGCCGAACGACATCAGTATGTGAAGCATTAAAGATGACAATGAACGCGTTTCAAACATCTGACGACATCAACAAACGATCATTCCTTACATGGGCGCCATTTACAATATTTGGTGAAGACGTGAAGTTTACCAAAGAGGACATTGAAGAGATCAAAAAGAGATCTCGAGAAAATGCGACGAAATCCTAGAACTGAATTTTAATAACTCCTAATTTCCCAGTTTTTCCAGTCTTCAACGACAAAGGTATAGCGATGTAGAAGTTAGATTCAAGACTGAACTTCTTGTCTTTAATCCTTCGCTTCTGAACTTTTCTTTTTTGTTCGGTTCTTCTATCTCTATTTGGTAGCTAGCGTAGTTCAAGAACTTCTTCAAATTCTGACTGTACTTGCTAAAGACGAATATCAAATTAACATGGTTTCATTGTTTGTCTCGGATTTAAATGAATAAAATAGGCACGTAGAAGAAAAACAGGTTCATAGTTTTTCATTAAGAATACATTTATCGAAGTAGCTTAATTTCATTTCTAGGGTTAGCCATTATTAAGGTTGATGATAAAAGTTATTCTTAACTATCTATCACTAAGCATTCATGTGGTTGCAGCTGATAGGCAAGGGGAAGAGCTTTGCATTAAAACTTCGACCTGATACGATAATAACAAAGCATTGCCGATAACAGATAGGGTAGACTGAATAGTTACCGATCTGTGCCACAGTTTTAACAGATAAATCAAAACAAAGGCGACTGCAATGATTGTGAAGAAAGGTTTTAAATGTTGCAATCCGGCCTTAATGTGCGATAACAGTATATCGCCTTGTTATTCCATCCACAACACGAGTTTTGAAGTTAGTTGTTTGAACTTTAAAAAAGTTAGTGATCTGAAAGGTTAGGCTATTTCAAACCAAGCATGTTACTGAAAAGTTATAATTACTGCAGTGAAATGGTTGTGCCTGAGCGGTGAGCTGTATCCAACATTGGTCAAACAAGTCTTACGACATTGTTATTTTTGTGTGACTATAATGTTTGTTGTAATACATCACTGAACAATATGTAGTAGGAATAAATGTAGTTATTAGTACTGTAATTGGAATTAGTATAGTTAAGTATACTAATTACAAATATATATACATATATACTATGTATATACTATAGTTAATTAGTATAGTTATTATTAAGGTTATGGTTATCGTTACTTCTATTATAATCATCATCATCTTCAAAAGGTTTTTAAAGCATAGGGTCAGAGCAAAAAACCAGAAGAGTTTTACGGAATTACTTTCCAAGTACTAATCTAATGATTAGACTCAGTATGGAAGTTATTGTATGGTCTATGGATTGTTTCTTGGTTTCTATGGACGTTAACGTCTTTTTGGAAGCCATGATTTACATTGCTTGTTTTTTCTATGCGATTATTTTTTTCCAGAAGAACTCGT
Source organism: Heliopora coerulea (assembly GCA_030142905.1). NCBI lineage: Eukaryota > Metazoa > Cnidaria > Anthozoa > Scleralcyonacea > Helioporidae > Heliopora > Heliopora coerulea. Next base: position 111,367 of record JASJOG010000495.1, read on the forward strand.
TCGTCTCAATTTTATCTGAAAGCTTAAAAAATAAATCCTAACGTTTCAGACAAAGTTAGTGGACGTTTTTCGTGTGTTAAGAAGTCAGTTAAAAATTTTTTGGTAAACCTTTCGCCGTGTATTTGAAGCGTATCGCTCGCGGACTACTCCGCAGCATTTCACCACCATGCAGGCAACCAATCTCGTGTAATATGACCTAAAGTGATATCGACCATATGATAATGATAAGTATGCTCATAGTAATCATAGCAATTGTAATAATATAGTAATGATAATTAGAAGCAGAATTATTTAAATGACCGCTGAACGCTTTCAAATCTTTGATAAAAATTAAACTGGGGGTCAACACCATTGTCATTTTACAAGCTGAGAAAAACTACGTGTACTGCGTTACAAAAGATTGTGTCTAGTAATTACCAAAATATGGGTACGCTTGCTCCCATACCTTTGCTTGCATGTATTTGATTAAGAGCTCAATGACTTATGTAGTTTTGCCAGTTGTCTTTTGGGACTTACCGCAAATATTTAAATCAACCTGGATGAAACCCTGTACATCACGCGTTACACAAAACAAGCCAAGAAAAATGTAATGTATGGTAAGGCATACCATCCACTCTTAATGAAGTTAGCGATTATTCCAAACACTTTGAAGCCGTTCTCATGCGAGTCTTCGCGACAGTTGGCAAGAAGAAGCTAAGCAAACTTCGTTTAATGGTGGCAAAAGGGAAAAGGTGCAATACGACCTTTTGTACGAGCATAGAGCAGTTATTCGCTTCAGTATAACCGCGGAAAAACAGAAACTAAACCGAACCAGCTGCAGCTAAACAACTAGCAACTAACAAACAATATTGTTAATCACACTCATCTAAATGTCCTGGTTATGGAACAAACCAACTACTCCTTGGTGATACTGGTGCGTGCATGTCCAAAAACACGTTATTCTCAGAAAGAGTTCGTCTCGTCCATGAAGTGTAACTATCGTAGCCAAGACCGTGAGGTTTACGTCCACAGGAAGAGGATACCCATCTTGTGTACCATATCTTGAACATTAAACTCACAGGCCGGTTATTTAAAACCTTGGGAATTTCTTGCAGCACTATAAACAACAGATCATGGTCAAACTGTGAGACTTAAATCAACTCTTCTGAAGAAAACATCTCGAACCTTCGAAAGAAAAGCAACGAAAGTCACCTCTATTCCTGAAAGAGAAAGGACGAACTTCTTGACATGATGCGTTTTGCAGTTCAAATGGTATTATGCCTGCTGGCATATAAATTGTACAGAGACGATTCGCACGAACTTTATTGAGTAATTGATGTTCTAATCAAATACTAGTCCAATATGTAGAAGCGTAAACTTACGTCAATTATTAAATTTACTCCGTAACAATCTTTCAAATTGTAAACTGACGATGAAGTTGCATTCCAAAATTTTGCACTCGAATTTTATGAAACATTTGAAAGGGAACTGACAGGCCGAGTTAGCGGGGCCGACTCATTTTATCGGGATCTTAACTGGCTTGTAAAATGTACAATGAAAAGTGAAATTGCAAAGGAGAAATGGTTTAGTTTGGCTGTTGGAACATTTTGACATTACACGAAGTCACCTTATTAGCCTGACTAGTTAGGCTCGTGTAATCGCTCCCTAAAAGTGCGTTCCCACGGTCGTTTGAAAAATTTTGAAATTATTAACATTTTCAATGACAGAAAGTTTAATTAAGACTGATTTCCAATTGAAGAACCAGACATATTTGTGTTTCCATTGAGTTACAAACATGCTAGACTGTATTCAGATTTGTAGCAAGGAGAGAGGTTTCACTTTATCATTAAACTGCTCCCTCATTATCATTTTTCTTTTTTAGCGTTAAAAAAGAATTCTAAATTTAATCACTCGTCGACGTCTATGAATTCTATACCCAAGTAGTTGTTCTTAAGTTTAGCAGAACGCTGTAAAATTGCCTCTTAAACAGTTTTTGTGTCTTTCATTGGAGGAAATAAACACATCAATGATTAACCAATTCAATTATTTATTCAGAATTCCAGGTAAGTGAATAAACGAATGCGGAAGCATTTAGAACAAATTCATCTATATACCTTTCCTTGTTATTAGATGTTTTGCTGAAAGATTAAATTAGATTTGAAAATGCATGCCATTGCTCACAGCACAATGATTACTCTTCATATTTTGATCTTAACAGTCGAGACGTGACTCTTAAGAATGGGCCTGTAGCTCTATCTGGGCCTGAGGCAATTACCCCAGTCGCCCTGCGTAAATCCGGCACTAACGAATTGTCGTATGCCTGTTCACCTTGTGCCAAACTCTGCTGGTAACTCCTGCTAAAGCTCCTCCTACTCATTGATTGTTGGCCATGCATTGGCTCCACACAAGTCCTTGGGAGCGGATACTCATAGATTTCCAAATAACCACCTCAGATGCGTTGCCATGAAAGTATGTATTTCATGAAATTTTGCTATTGTTTGTGTCGTATGTAACCTACTTTCTTACGTATTCTCACAGAGTTGTACCAAAAGAAATATGTTTTTCATCTCGGCTCTTGTTAGTTTACGTTAAGACACTAACTCGTTGTAGAATTAGGCAAAAGTGTCAGAAAGCTCCCTAAATGTAAGAGAGGAGATACTGACGTTTCGAGCAGAGTTTAAGTCTCGGCAGTTTCCTCACCCTTTTGGCTTTTCAAACACGTCGTTTATCATTGCGTGCGCCTCACTTTACCTTTTTATCAATGTTTTTGCAACAGAATTATCCGGTCGGGTACTGAAAGTGACAAAAATCCACTCTCCGGCCGGAGATAGTATCCGATGCACCCCAGCTAAGTTTTTAGAGTGCATTTTTTCGGATCTATTCTGGTTATTATTTGACAAAAATAAGAGATCACACGAAGTACAGAGTACCAAAAGAACAGACAATGAGATATACTGGAATGCGCTTGACGGAGGTTACCTGGGTCCTAACGTGCCGCAACTTATGTTCATCAACTCGCTGTGTACCTTGTAAAATAGCCTCCCGTGCATCGCTTTTGTAAAGGTGTAGGAGAACCATAATATCTCGCGGTACCAGATTATTATAGTCAATTTGTGATTAGAGTTTGTATCCACAAGGTGTGATGGTTCTTGTCGAAAAAAGAATCGATGGGACATCGAATGTGTTACGTGGATTTTTCCATTACGAAATGTAGGTGACGGGTGAATACGGTATTCCCAGCAGGTCTGCTGTCTTGAGTAGAAACGGAGAACGCTATTCTGCCAATTCCTAAACCGGAATAGATACCAAAAGAACGCAATACATTCTGTGTATTCATTCCGTGCATTCTTATTCCGGAATAAGCCCAAAAGATTGCTTTCTTAACCAACCCTTAACCCTTTCCGATGCATACCCGATTTTGGTATAATTCTCCGGCTAACGCCAGACGATTTTACTCGTCAAGGAAGGACGTCTTGGACAGGAAAGGGATGATGAGGGGTAGAGCTCAGGTCGAAAGTTAGCAATGGAGGAATGTAACAACAACTGTCGGAATCGTTTGGCGAACTTTACTTCTATGAATTAGAATAAAGAACACATGGACATTTCATGGTTGTTACCAAGGTCTATAAGGAATAACTTTAAAGTAAGGTTCATAAAATTTGGAGTGTTCTTCAACTTCGTCCAACGGTAAAGGCTTGCCTTCTGAATCAAATCCCACCAAAAGACGATTGTTTTCGGTTCCCAGAGCAGACTCCAGATATACAAGTTCGCTTCCTGTTGCTCTGGGTTTTTTGTAAAACTTAATCGAAGGGTCGAGTAATTCCAGTCTCGTGGGAATATTTTCGACTACCTGAAAAAAAAGGGGGAAAAAACTGTTCAATAGTCAAGCTATTACTTCTTGCGCGTTTACGTCAGCGGACTGGGGCTAGATTTGGCCTGAGGTTTAACTGGTGTGAACTCAGTCGAACTGAATTAGGATTAGATCTGGACTGCATTTGAGTGCACCCATTCGATATGGTCTGAGAAAGGATTGAGATTGGACTCGAACAAGTGTGAACGCAGTCGGCCTAGACTTGGACTGGAAGTGTGCCGGTCTCCATGGTGAGATAGTCGCCTACAGTATGAATTGTCAGCAGTGAAAATATGAGTGCTTAGTATTTAAAATGATCTTTTTGCTCAGCACAAACAAAAGATAATGACTTCAGCGAGTTCATGCTTAGCCTGGTCAAACGTCCGAATCTGCCACTCTTAAAATTAAAGGATGATGAAAATTAGAGCAAGATTGGATGACCAAGGAATTCGCAGCAAATTCATAATCAGAAAAGCTGATCATTATGAGGCGGAAAGCATTGTACCACGAAAAATAAACTCTTAAAGCAAAAATGTCGACTCTGTATAGATTCATTGAATCCTTCAGGTGTAGAGCTGTAATTTTCTCTTTACACAAAATCCATCTCTGGATAAAAAATCCTAAATGTTTCCAACTTATTCTCAGGTGCAGTAACTAATCAAAACGGTCCCAAGACAGTTAAACCAAATTCCAATGGGAATAATTTGGTTTAAATTAATCCCAGCTTTCCTTTCTCTTTATTTTGAAAAAAAAGGTCTAAATCCTACCTTTAAAGATTTCCTACCCCAGAACGTGAAAATGCAATCAAATGTTTTAACATCAGTAAAGAGAAAACCCATAATGAAACTTTCCTGTACTATAGGTGAAGCAAGACGTTTTGGGAGGTGTATATGTGTTCATACGAAGCAGACGAATTACATTACACGATTAGCACAGTAAGTACTTTTAAAGTTAAGTTAATGTATTGGTTACTTTTGGTCATTGGAATTTCTTTAAAAATGTTTGCTCGAGATGTTATAGGCTTTCGTGGCCTACGATCCTTGACAATTGTGCCAAATGGTGCTTCCCTTTCGAATCGTGAAACTGTGGTATTCATTGACAGTGCGACACCAAGCAAACTGTATTGAAGTTTTGGACTTCAATGTACTACGTTTGTCGAGGCATAAGCGTTCAACTTTGTAAACACCACCCTCATGATATTCCGTTTGGTTTTTGACTTAATTTTAATAAAAACTAAGTTAAGACGGGTAACCAAATTGAAAAAATGCAAAAGGAATTCGTCGGATACGCCAGGGTGAGAAATCGTATGCGACAGGCGTATTATGTTGATGAGACCTTAAGGGTGTCCTAAAGATGTGTTCTTCCAAGAGGTCAAGGGCACACATCTTAATTAGCTATCTAGCTTCAACCACCTTTTTTCACATACCTTTACACCCAGAACATAGTGACCAGTTTCCTCGTCTTTCTTTGTCTGGAGAACACACTTCTTCCCCAAATGGCCACTACATTTGTCATTTTCCAGGGTCACGACTTGGCAGCGATTCTCATCCAAGGTAAAGTGTGCCTTCCAAGTCGCTAAGTATAAAAGAAAGAAATTATGAGTTTTAGTTAAATCTAATATCTCATGAGCCTTTTATCCCTTTCCTACCTGAGACGGCTTTTGTAATTATTTAATTCTGGCTCACACCGGACGATTTTATTCAACAGAGAGAAAAAACTGGCAGAAGCTGGCCTCGGTAGGAATGGGATATCGCTTCAGTTTAGCTATTCTGGACTCAGTTGATATAGTGACGTCACACTGACAATTAACGAAACGAGTCGAAAAATTCTCGGGCAGCCTTCGTACTGCGCGCAAAATTTCCCACGAATTTTAACAATTTAACATGGACACGGTTATTGAACTACTGGGAAAAAATACTTGTTTATTGCAACGTACTCATGTATAGACAGGTAAAATTGAAGAACTTTTCCAATTTTGTAACAACGGCCTATTCTACGAAGTCTTGTGTTTCGAATCTTGCCGAACATTATGAAACGCAATTTAGCTTTATGATGCACTAATGTGCGTTAGAGCTTCATTATGGTTTTACAGTTAATTATGTGCTGATCGTTAGCATTTTAGGGGAGAAAAAGATAAACTATGGTACTACTTTACCGATACTTGCAGAATGTGTTTGAGTTACATATGCCTCTCTATACCCTTTCCTGTCCGAGACTTCTCCCCTTGACGGGTAAAATCGTCTGGCGTTAGCCAGAGTAAAGTTAAAAAGTTGGGTACGAAGTTGACGAAATAAATTACCAAATCACGAAATCAGGATTCCTTGAAATGCTTTTTTAGGAATTGAATATTGTAAGTTCTGAATTCCGAAGTCAGAAACGTTTCTGCGTTTGCTGTATCATGATTTTATGAGCTAGTTACGATTAACAAAAAATTTTTGTAATATTAGTAATTACTTTCGCGATCTTCTTGACTCCCATCTGCGGTAACTTTTAACGTTTCAGGGTTCATGGCTAAGTAGTGACCACGCAAGTTATTCTCTTCTTGGTTAAGAGAGATGAGCTGCACGCTTTCTTGAATTAATTCATAGTCATGGCCGTCAATAACTAAACCCTACAACAAAATAAATGAAAACTCACGATGAAATTTTCGGCAAACAATCAAGTGGCGAAGCTGCTGATACTTTATCAGAATAGGAACAATAAAATAGTTTTATATCTTATTAGTTCCAAAGGTTAAACGTATTTCAAAAACTCATATTCGAAAACTCAGGTTTGACTTTGGAAGAACTAAAAATTTTCCCCTGGTGGCTCGTGTCGTAGCAACATCTCCCATAATTGGGTCACTTTATTCAAACACGAAAGTCCATTTGGTATTTCTTAAATTGTCTATTTCATATGTGAAATGCGTTGTTTCGTATACCATTATTTCGCATGAGAAACTGTGATTCCTGTTGTCTTGCTAGTAAACGACGCATTGAATTAGTAAGGGGCTCATCATATGGAGCGAACCAGCTCGGTTAACCAGGCTGATATTTTCTGGGCGATCAAATGAGAAAATAATCTCGGTTAACCGGGGCAGAGCTCGCATTCCACATTTACGGCGCCTACACAGTCAAGTCGTAGCCGGTCTAGTCCGGTTCAGGGGGATCATATGGGGAAAGTCAGGCCGGTGACGGCCGATACCAGTTGGGATCTCGGCAAAGTGGGCTGGCTCGCTTGTACCATGTGATCCCAGAAACGTTTTGCAGTCTATTTCAGTACTAAAGCGAGATCTCGGCAAAACGGTCCAGCTCGGTTAACCGGGCTGGTTCGATTCATATGATCAGCCCCTAAAAATGCGCAGGTTTCAAATGGGAAAATGTCCCAATTTCGTGTTTTTCTTATGTGAAGTGATATATGAAATTTTCTTAAGGGGAAGAGAGGACCTCTGGTTAGGAAACAGTTCAGCCTATCTTAATTAAGGTGGCTGAACACAGTTGTTATTTTTCCGTGCCTCGTGCTGTCCTTGGACTTAACTCCGGATTGGTTCATATCCTATAACTCCAAGTTCGGTTTGATTGGAAAGCAATAATGGGAGTCTAAGCTGATATCGCAATGTGGAGGATTTTTCCTGCTTCCATGACAACAACATCAATAGAAAACCCCGAAAATTCAGTTTTATAAGTTAATGGAAAATCCAGCCATTAAATTTTCTTTTTAGGTCGTACGAAGCTTGCCATAGACAATTGTATTTTGACATCAACTTGATAGCATTCTAACAGACAATTCGTATACCATGTACGCATATATTTTTATAGACAAGCTATATACCTTAGTCCACCCCGAAACTTACTAAACCTACTTTGATTTGGAGTTGTCAGAAAAGTTTGCCCAAATTCTGCTCAATTTGTTCTTTACCTGACAAATTTTGCCTTAATTTACAGCCAGCACGGGCCATTTTTGCCAGAATTTCCTGGCTTTTAGGCGGGGTTTTTTTTTGGTTCGAATTTCGCGTTTTGTTCGAGGTATTTAGGGGTGTCACACCCCCAAAGCTGTAGTGACGACTCTGAGCCTTGTTGCCCACAGTGATGACAAAGTGAAGATGTTGGTCCAATGACGGGATGTCTTTCCGATATTGCATCGCGTTTCGTTTTGTAAAGGCTTCCGCTGTGGTTTCTGAGTACTATTGGGTTTTACGGGAAATTTGAAACGATACAATACCGCGTACGTCGAGATAAGATATGCCAATACCGATATGAATTCGATACAATACTTCTAATCTATTACAGAATGTCAGCGAATGCTGGAACGTTGTAAATAAGGCAAGAAAGACATTATGTTAAAGTGTGAGGTAGTACTATGAAGAGAACGTTCGCGAAGCTCAAATCCCCCATATGTTTCTGAGACCCAGTTTGATGTAGAACTCGAATCCTTTCCATTACTGGTAGACGTTACAATCATTGAGCCAGCGAGACTTAGATGGCGATCAAAGGTTATAGTTGGATGCTAGTTCGATTACTACCTTGAAATATTCACCCTTCCGGTGGTTGCTTACCTACATCCGTCCTTCGCAAACACACCTTTTCCAGTTTTTTTGACTTCCTTCAACTCCTTTATTGTTTTTTTTTTCAATACAAATAAAGGTTCGGTATTGTTGCTTACTTAACCGCTTTTTTAATGCCTGCTGTTCGTATACTCGCTACCATTCACCGGCAAACATTTTGCTTAAATCCAGTCACAATTATGAAAACTTCTCCCATCTGCCGATGCCCATATTAAGGTTCGCTTTATCGATTGCCCTTCACTCCGTCTTTTGTATTTCTTTCCTTTTAAAGACAAGGTTCCCGATAGTCTGAGATCTCATTATTTTATGGGTCGAAGCTGCGGAGCTCAGTATTTTGGCGAGACTTGCCGACACCTTCATACTCGACTCATCGCAAACCTTCACAAACTAGCCCTACCCTTGCTAGCATCCTTTCTCGCTGCCGTGATTCAGGAGAACTTGTCTACTTGGAAAGACTACAAGATAATTTCCTCTTGCTCCTCTTAAACATGAACTTCTTTTTTCGCGAAAGACTACTCGTAACTAAGCTTTAACCTTCTTTAAGTTCTAATGCAAATCTGGTACATTTTGTTGTTTTAATACTTGTCCGTTTTCTGTATCTTAATCTCTATGTGCGTAAGCTGTAATAGTTAACTTTATCCCGCTTTCTAATTGGTGTATATGATATTATGTAATCATTTACCAAGGCGTCTGCCACTTATAGACGTATATCCCTGAGAATGTTATGCAGTTACTCATGAACCTTTAGATCTTTCCTTTTTTATCAAATATTAAGATTCAATTCTATAGTTCCTATGGCTATTCTTAAAGTACTTTGTTGCATTTTGATCTTCATTTTCAAGTTACGCTTCCCACCTGACCTATTAGAGTAGAAGAAGTTCAAGGATTGTTTTCTGCCAAAACAAAACGAGAGAACAAGGGGCTTAGTTCTTAGTAATCCATCTTTTTGGTCTATTTTTTATCACGTGATCGCTTTTGTATTCAACAATATAAAAGCTCATGTTGTTTTCCCGACACACCCTACTAACTTTCCGACGAAGGGCCTTCGCTCGAAACGTCGAAGTTTCTTTTCGTATATTTCAGGTAGTTGCTTCACCCAAAGTTATCTCATCTTAGTTCTTAGTACCTTTATCTTGTTTTTTGATAGAGCACTACCTTTAATCTTTTTCTATTTCGTTCAGAACACCTACGTTGCATTCCGCATTTTGATATAATGATTGAACTTTTAGAGGCTGTTCACTTGAGGTCTGATCGAGATCTATGTTTGAAAAAATCGGAATCAATTTGAAATATTAATTTTCTGTCCATTCTAGTTAAACGTACCTTGGGATTGACTTAGGTGACCTGGATCAAAAAGTCATTGAGATCGAGATGCATGATTGACTTTCGAAGGCGAAGAATATAGACGTGATTTCTCGAGTGGATCGAGTATTTCGATCGGCTTGAGATTTTAACCCTTTCATGCATACCGTTGTCGTAGAACGACAAATTATAACAATAGAGTTAACGAAGCAACAAAGTTAAAAACAAAAGAGAATAAAGAACAAAAGAATAAGAAATCGTGTATGAAAGGGTTAATCCCACCTTTTGTAAACATCCTCATAGTCACGTGTGAAGCTCGTTTGATTCATGGATGGTTTTGCTACTTGATGATTGAACGGACATTCGTTTTTGAGGAAAACGTATAAGGTATATTTGTGTAATGGGTGATATTTATATTATTATTATTATTAAGTCTTTTACAAATGAAGACTCAACATACGTGTGACTTTACAAGTATTGATAATTAATATTACAAAAGTAAGGGAAGAACTAATTATTAAAATCGTGACAAACTATTATATTTACATCATTATTCATAAAAATAATTAAAAAGACATCTATTTAAAAAAGATCGTTTAAATCTTTCAGTTGTAACTTTTGGAAGAATAAACGGATGATCTCGATCTCTTAAAATCCTCTGTCTCTTTTCAGGAAGTAGTTCTTGTAAAACATGTTCCGGATCATTTACAATCTTATTAAATAAAATTGTATCTCTCTCTTCAATCAGTTCAGACATTTTGAATTTTTTTAACGTATACCCATAACGATGGGCTCGTTTGAAGAACGTATCAATACGCTCTAGATGTTTATTATGTAAGGCAGAATCCCATACTTCAATTCCATAGAGAAATAATGAGATGATAAGTGAGTCGAACAATTTACTAAGGTAATCTCTAGAATAACTATAAGACCTGCATACCCTCAAGATGTACATACGACTACCAGCTTTTGACAATAGATTATCGACATGTAAATCCCAACAACGAGGATCATCTTGAAAGGTAATACCAAGAAATTTTAACCATTTCTTGCGTTCAATACCTACTGTCGCTGGTTGTAATGGCTTACAAGTTCCACCACTTACCAGCATTTCCCACGTTTTTGAAAGGTTCAGGGACATCCTATTATTGCTCGCCCAATTCTCAATGTTTCTAATTTCAACAGACGCCGAATCACAAGTTGACTTCACGGGAGCACAGATAGTCATATCGTCCGCAAATTTAACCAGTATGTTATTTTTCGGATCTTCAGGTTTTACATCATTGACCATTAGTGAAAATAAAAAAGGACCGAGGACCGTACCCTGCGGTACACCCTTGTTAATATCAACATATTCCGTTTCAATCCCGTCGACCACAACTGTTTGTCTTCGATTCATTAAGAAACTAATAATCCAATTAATGATGTAGGGATTAAGATTTGTTGATTTGAGTTTTTCACACACAATATCATGGGGGACAGAATCAAAAGCTTTACTAAAATCGAATGATATAACTCGAACAAAGTCAGCATCTTCGTCTAACCATTTAAGCGAATACTACTGACACTTAATAAAGGGCGGTTGTTGTGTTGGTACCTTCTTTATTGGCAAACTGATCTTTACCTATCAATGAATCGTATTGTAATAAAATCTCTTTTTTGAAGACTATTTTTTCAATGAGTCTCATCATAATATTCGTCAACGATATAGGTCTTAATTGGTTGCAATCAGTCAAAGGTGATTCTTTCGGTATCGGGTTAGTATTCGCAATTTTCCACAACAAAGGCACACATTGCTGCTATATTGAGGAATTCAATATCTTGGTAATTACCGATGCGAGATACTGTGAAAAATCTTTCCACAATCAGTATGGAAGACCATCCGGACCTGCCGCAGTACGTCGTTGCTTCGCCATAAATTTTTTAACAGTACACATATCGACAACGGGGATACGGGTTCCATCTGCAATTGATAAAAGTTTTGGGGTCGTGTAATGTGTATCCGTATTAATCTTTTGAAAGTACGAGTTTATAAGATGTGGATCAATAGAAGAGCTAATGCTGTGACTTTTAGCACTTTTACCAGTGATTTTGTTTACAGTATCCCACCATCCCTTTGACCCTTGACTGTACTTCCTGTTTGCATCACAAACAGCACATAGTTGATTTTCACGAATGAGTCTATTTATCCGTTCTTGAAGGTCATTATTATCTCCCCTTGTTATTTGCTTATTTCGTATCTTACATAAATGTTTAACAAGTGGAGTCATATAAGGTGGGTCACGTGTAGAGACTTGAACCTTAATTAAAGGAAAACACTTATTAAACATTGCAACAATCGTGTCATTAAGTAAGATAACTGCTTCGTCAACATCGGTACAGTTGTAAACTCTACTCCAATTGTACACTTCTCAATTTATTCCTCATACCATTCTTTCGATGATCTTTAACATCTCTAAAATATACATATTTCCTCTCTGGTCTTGCTAAGAGTCGAGGAGTGACCATGACCGCGAAATGGTTAGACCTTACCAAACCTTTGAAAACAGTAGGTTGTTTCCATGGGCAGTGTGCAGCATACTCTTCGACTTCTAGTAGATTTCTTAACTAGTTGTTCCAGACTATGCTGACTACTAAAGTCTTGTATCCTTAATTGATTAATATCTCGAGCAATGATTATTCTTACCCAAGGCTCAGAAAATAAAGTCTGCTCACAACTCTCAGATAAATGATCCAGTAGTTCAGATTCAGGGTAGACTAGATCGGGTGGATGATACACCACAGCAACATAATATTTGTTATTAACTGTCTGAATTTCACACCATAGACATTCTAAGCTATTTTGCGAGAAATTGAGATTCTTAACTTTCCAATCACTTCAACGCAATATAGCAACCCCTCAACCAGGCCGTGAATCACAACGATCTTTCCTTATAGGAGTATATCCATTTGGGCATGTCAAACTCGATGGTATCATATTGTTAAGCCACGTCTCAGATATGAGGCAGATGTCTATGTTGTTAGTGCTTATTTCGACGTTTAATGCAGACGCAGCGTCAGGTTTAGCCAATGATCTAGCGTTTATAACCAAGCATTTAAGTATAATCTTAGAAACGGGAGGACCAGGTTTAGAGAGCTTAACTGTTATTAAATTATCAGCATTACGTTTGTTTTGCTTTGATCTATATTTACGCGAAGAAATTCTAACTGGTATTTGAGCCATTATACATATGTTGAATAACTCCCGTCTTGGGTCACTTTAATTCTCAGCTCAGTCCTTTCCCTAGCGTGTTCTTTTGATAGCCAAGGTTTGCAACTAACAAACCTTGGCCAAAAATCTTTTTTTTGTACCACTGAGCAGGCTGATGAAGGAATATTGACTTTAGCTGAGATTGTCCCCTTGCACCGGCTTTGAAAATTGGAAATATAAGTAGGTGTTATATTCCGTTGCTTAAGATAAGATAGAATTTGACACTCTTTCACACTTTCAGCAATTCCAGTTAGAAAGAATTTATTTTGTTTCGCTTTCATTCTACTCCGATAAAGCCTTCAACAATATCGCTAGACGACTCATTGGATATTCGTGGTTGATTCTGCTGGATATTTCCGGGGTTTTTGTACATATTAGGCTTTTCGTTATTTGTACAAATTTTATTTGTGGCAGGATGAGATATTACTACTTCAGAATAAGTTTGTTGATGTTCTCCCACCCTAGCATGGTCGAGAATAGTGTTATCAGCAGTCGACAGATCTCGTACACTAAATTTATCTTCGGGACAAACCGCAATCACATCACTTGAAATCTCTTCAGGCAATTTTGAAGATACAATCTCACTAGTCTCATTACACTGATGTGTATACTCTGCACTTTCCCCCTTTATTTTGGTGCTTTTATCAGTTGTTAAGTTTGTCAATTATGTGTAGCTGGGTTAGGATTTCGGCAATCGAGATACCAGGCGGAAATCGAAGTCTAGTAATAAAGATTATTGCCCAGCAAATAATTTTGAAGAAGCCCATATCTCAAATAAACATATCAGGATTCTTTGAAAGATACTTTAATGAGGAACTAACGTTTCGTCACTTTACAAGCAACATCATCAGAGTGTCTATTTACATGAAAATTTTCGGCTTAAATAACCTACACGATTACAAAAATAGAGGTAAGAAAAGGAGAGAATGATGAATGAAGTGTCATAACAGGGATTGAGGTGGAGGAGAAAAGAAAAGAAAAAAACACTTAAAATAACATGAGAGGAAATGACCTTATATTTACGTTGAGAGAGGGATTTATTTTTGCAATCAACAAACTTTCTCGAATGAGAGTATCTAATTCTGAACGGCCACTAGCTAAAACTGAAAAATCATCGAAAGAAATCGGGTGTCCAGTTTCTCTCTTATGTGCTAAAATGCTAGACAAAGAAGAGGGGTGAGGAATCTCATTTCCTGTGTATGCCGAAATGCCCATGTGTTCACAGATCCTGGTGTGTAAGTTTCGGGTTGTTTCACCTAAATACAACGCGGAGCAGCGTTGGCACGTAAACTTATAAATGACATTGGATGTGTAGCTGCCCAAATCGTCTTCTATGGAATTCGTCGATTCTTCCAATACAATAGCGTTGGTAACATCAACTCTATTAGCATTACAAACATGAACCTGATTTCCATATTCAAAATGCCCCGTTAGCGATATTTGAGGAATCTGTCGAAGCTACTTCGCTATGACTTTTTTATTTTTCTCCATAAAATCTTGTAGTTGTGAGATAACAAAAGTTACGTGCGAGACAGAGTCCGATATATATCGATCGGCTTGACATTTCAATTTGACCTTTTGTAAACAGCCTCATACGTGAAGGTGTGGAGTACGTTTATTGTGTGAATGTGCTACTTGATTGATGAAGGGACATTCATTTTTGAGGGAAAACTTACTGTGGTATATCGACACATCGCATTACTATTTGTTGCACCTTCGTGTATATTAATGAATTCGTAATTCACGAGCTTTGGACCGGCTCAGTCGGATCGTCATCAGGAACTTGACATATTTCGTATACATGCGATGATTTGTGCTTGCAAATTTCTAGGCAAATAACGTTACATTTTGTCTTTAACTTGTGTTAACTTGTCTTGCTGAATTGTCTACTCTAAGCTTTTCATACCGTTCCCAACTTACACACCGGTTATCATCCAATACTTTTCCGATGACGCATACAAACAGCTTACCTGGAGATCGTTGTCCTTATGTCATTCTCATTGAAGTAAAAGATTTATAGACCATCACTCACCTCTTTGGCCCTTTCGCTCTTTAAATTTGTAGAATTAGTCGTAGCAGCCATTGACTTTCTTAGAATCGTGAAACTGCAAGTTAATGTGTTTCCTTTCAAAAGTGTTGATAAGTAAAGCTGTGACTCCAACAAGATTCTTTACCAAATGAAAGTAAAGCCTTCGATTTCGTTTAATTTCAAAGTAACGGAAATTGAAAGATTTGTTTATTCAAGTTCAAGTTACTGATTACAGAGAAGGGAAGTAACTCGTGACGCAGTCTTTTGGGCCAATTCTAGTTAATTGTTCCTATTCCGAGTAATAGATAAAAGATTACCCAAAATTTCTAATTCTCAGAATAACGCAAGATATTCTAAAAAAGGAATTCGCTGAAACCAAAATCAAGATTCTAAGAGCCACCAAAGGACAATAACCTTGAAACGTAAACCGTCGAACGGAACTGATTTTGCACTGTTACTTTGATAAGTCTATTTATGTCTGAATCAAGTCCAGGATTAGCGAGCGCCGATTCATGTCAAGTAAAAACGCAAATAAGCTGAAAATAAAACGAAGTTTGGTTATCTCCATTAAGTTTAGTACATATTTTTGTCTACAACATTTACAACCTGCCGTAATTACTGGCCATAATTCACAAGACGGCCGTACTGAGATAAAAAGGAATAATCAATGTGTGTGTATAATGAATGCTATATGCGTATCTAATCACGATAATTTTCTGATTGAGTCGGTGTTCATTACTCGTAGGAATTTATCTACAATGTCACCCTTCAAGAAGAGTTTATTATCCTAAGAACAGCCGTTCGTGAATTGAAATCGTGAATACACTTGCAGAATATCCAAGGAACACCCATGGGATGCAGATAGGTATACTTACTTTCCTTTTATAATGAAATTAAATTACAGCTGTTTCAAAAAACGTCATCCTTGATAGAATTCAAGGCATGCAATTTGACCACCGAAATGCTACGGAAAAACCCACTTTGGATCTACTGTAGTGTGTGTAAGCATAAGCCAAGAACCGAACAAAGGACGAAACAAACAAAAATTCTTGTTTTATTTTCGCAAGTCCAGAGATGTCATGCTTTGTTTTTTTATTGATCTTGTCCGTATGTTTATGTCGCTCATATGAACCAGGCTCAACCAAACACAACTGGAACATCAACGATGACCTCAGCGATCCGATAAAACTTTTCATGCAAAACAAGGAGAACGAATAATTTTTAGTCCCAGTAGTAATCCTAACACAGTTCTCGTTCTCCATGCAATGTGGCCGGAAGCATATCAGGGAGTTTACGAATGCTGTAGCGCAGACGCTTGTAAAAAAAAAGAATTCTAAATTTTGTGGCATCGCAAATCACACATGCTACTCGGCATGTTTTTTTTTTCTCTCTGCTAAAGGACTCGAAACAATTCTAGTAGGTCGTTTAAAGTTGTTTACTAAATAGAGCCTGAAGCTCTCCGTTATTTAACCCTTTCCCAGTTCCTATTAGTCTTCTATAATTTTACTCTGGCTAACGCCAGATGACTTTACACATGCTAACGCCAGATTTTACTCTAGCTGACACCATACTTTTACTCTGGCTAACACCATACTATTTTACTCTGGCTATCACCACACCATTTTACTCTGGCTAACACCATACTATTTTACTCTGGCTATCACCATACTATTTTACTCTGGCTAACACCATACTATTTCACTCTGGCTATCACCATACTATTTTACTCTGGCTAACACCATACTATTTTAGTCTGGCTAACACCAGGCTATTTTACTCTTGCAATACCAGACGATTTTGCTCGTCAAAGGGAGAGGTCCTGCTGAGAAAGGATTACGTGTCAGCGTAGTCTTGAAAACTAGGATATACTCATCCTCACATCTTCTGTGCTCCCAGGACGGCGTGAAGAACATTCTAGGGACCACAAATTATTCGTTTGTTTTCTTTTGGACGAGAAATCTTATTATAAGACCCAGTCTTCCTTGACCTCCGGGTAGTGTTTTCATAAACTCTCCTTTCACGTGTTCAGGGCGACGTTTAACTCACGGAGCAACTACAGGGTGTATCAAAAAAACTGCAAACTCTTTTGAAATCAGATATTTATGAAAGTGGCATAATTTAGCACTAATTGATCCCAAGGGTGCGTAAACACAATTCATGCTTGGGGATGTCGAAATTCGTACTGTTAAGGTTAGGGTTAGTAACGAAAACACGAACCAATGAGCAAAGTAAATTATGTACATCAAACAAACAATAAGATTTTTGATGTAATTGTGGTAGCTTGGTAGGTTATGTTCTTAATACGTACGCTCTGAAGCTATTTTCCCAGAAAAACTTTTCTGAGTCCCTGACGGGAATCGAACCCGTAACCTTCTGATCGCCGGTGAGATGCTCTAACCATTGAGATGCACAGGCTCAGATGATACTACCATCCATGCGAACCAGTTCACAAATGTAACCTTCGCTCACCATCTGAGTCTGTGTAGCTCATTGGTTAGAGCATCTCACCGGCGATCAGAAGGTTACGGGTTCGATTCCCGTCAGGGACTCAGAAAAGTTTTTCTGAGAAAATAACTTGAGAGCGTATGTATTAAGAAAATAAGATTTTTATTGACATTTATTTACAATTCATGCATATCGTCCTTCGACATTTCTTTCAACGCAAAGCATTGTTCGCCTATGCATATCACGCACTGCCCGGTTAATTAAGGCATTGAACTCGTCGACAATTCTCTGGAGTAATTCATTAATTTCGCGCGGTGGTGTCGAAAATACTTTGTCTTTGAGATATCCCCAAAGAAAAAAGTCACATGGTATCAAGTCCGGTGAACGAGGTGGCCATTCGACGTTGTGGCCAAACCCAATGACGTGGTTATTCACAAACACAGCATTGAGACGATCCCTTACTTCAACAAGACGATGAGCTGGGGCACCGTCTTGTACCCACCAAAGACCCCGAAACATTCCTTCCCAATACTGATTGTTAAAATGCAATGCAAGTTGCGCGAAAACAAACTCATTTAGCATTCGAAGATAGGCAATGCCGTTTGCGTTTCCTTCGAAAAAGTTAGGGCCAATAATCAATCCATTTCCGCAGAGTCCTGCCCAGACAGTCAGTTTTGCACGCGAATCGTTCCTTTGAAAATTGAACGCAGGTGGTTGTCCCTTTGGTGCACATTGCCGCACATTATGAGTATTCACTTCTCCATTCATCGCAAATCCGGCTTCATCTCCGATCAAAATGCTGTCCAAAAAGTTTTCGCGTAGGCAGTGTTCGTTGAACCATTCTGCGAATCGTAAGCGTCGTGGAAAGTCTCCTGCAAACAACTCATGCTGCACGTGCATTTGGTATGGGTGCCATCTTAGGTCAAGCCTGGTAATCCTGTTAAAGCCTGCACTGGAAATGAGAAGAGGATTGTGGCGGGCACTTACGTGTGGGTTTTCCTGGAGGAGATGTCTAACAGCGGCAACGTTTTCTTCAGATCGTGCGGTTCTTCGTCTGCCTGAATTGCCTTTGTTAAGGTTGAGGCTCGTTCCTGAATTCTGATATTTTTTGGCGTTTCTTAAAACTGTGCTTGGCACAGGTGGGACTCGATCAGGGAACCTTTCCCGGAAACGGTTTATCACTGCGATCGAACTTTGAGTTTGCGCGTAATTTAACACGATAAACACTCTTTGTTCTGTGGTTAGCTGAGCCATTCGTAGTCGAACTTATAATATTCCTAAATTGCGTTTTAACTCACTTTGTGTGGTTATTCTAATAACAAGGAAAATTAAAACGTATTTTCAAATCCCAGAAGCATAATTAGTTGCACAGGCATTGAAATGCTATTTGCAGTATCTACTTATGCAAATTATAGTGTTTGCAGTTTTTTTTGATACACCCTGTATAGCGGTTAATAAAGTTACTCATGCGTTAGTCGCGGTAAACAAACCAAAAACGATCATGCCAAGAGTGAGTAAAGCATGGCGACGTAAATATAAGTACAAAGACATACGCAAATGCATTAGGTTCTTCATATGAGGTTAACTCCTTTGTAACAGTAAAATACAATAAGCTCAGTTGACCATGAAGTGCCAACTGCGATTGCTTGCATCTCACTCGGGAGATCACAGGTTCGATACCCGTTTGGGGACTCTGAAACATTTGCTGTGGATTTGAGCTTGACGACTCATTTCGTGTGCCAATGTGCGTGGTAATAGTGGCTCGCACACGACGCTAACCTACTACAGTAGTCACATTTCCAGTCAA
Organism: Heliopora coerulea; assembly: GCA_030142905.1. NCBI lineage: Eukaryota > Metazoa > Cnidaria > Anthozoa > Scleralcyonacea > Helioporidae > Heliopora > Heliopora coerulea. The sequence continues at coordinate 130,572 of JASJOG010000495.1, forward strand.
GTACAAAACAATCTGGTAATTAATTCCCATGCACCTTTTCGCTCTGGTCAAGTGCGTTGAAAAACCTTCGGCAACATTTATTGCGTTTTTAAAGCGATAAACAATCCTGAAATAACTCAGAAAACGAAAATGATCTGGACGCAATAAAAAGTTCATCAATATCTATTGAAAACAAGCGATGAAGAACGATAATCGTTGAAATGAACTAATTCGCGGCTCAGCCTCTTCAGATCGTGTTATCTTTCTGCACTTCTTGGATCATTATTTGAACAGATCATTTGATTCTACACTATGCGTTGTACCACGCTATATCTCATCACTGGTAGAAGAAAAACAACAGTGCGTAAATAGAACACAGAGTCATGATATGTTGTCGTGTCTTGTTGCCATACAACTGATGCCCGCATTTATTCAAAGGTATATCACATTGCGGTCGATTTTCCCCGTTGAATGATTTATCTTATAAGCGTATGATATACACAGAATACAGCTGCTGGACAATTCACAAAGTATTCCACCACACCGACCTATTATTCATTTACGTCGCTGATAATCGACAAATCTGTTTTTCCAATTTTTAATGTCTTATTTTAAAAGGTAACTCAGTCTTCATACCAGGGAATGATGTCTTAAAATTTGCTTTGTATGAACTCGCCAAGGTCTCATTGCTTCGAATACGACGTTAGTAACTCAATCATCTCAAAATTGTCCGTAAAGTCGACCGGTGCTTTCCCATCGAAGCTGAGTACGTCAGGGTTCGCGCCGTGTATCAATAAAAACCTAGCAACTCTCAAATCATCTGAAACAGCGCAATAGTGAAGCGGTGTCCATCCTGTGCAGTCATGAAGATTCACGTCAGCTCCAAGGTTAACTAGAACTCGGATACATTTAAGGTTTCCATCGCGGACAAATTCGTGCAATGCCGTTCGGCCATTGCATGAGGCAAAAGCTGTATTTACAATCCCGGTATCGACACTTGGCCGTTTTAAAAACTCCACAATCTCGCCGCTATCTCCATCCTTCACGACCTCTTTGAACACCAAAGAATGGGGAAACTTTACCTTTCTCTCTTCCACTGACATTTTTGTCACAGTTCTCAGCGTCTTCTACTTCTTACTGGTTCTTGAATTCCAAGTCCTCCCTAAGCCACGTATGCGCCATGATAGTTTCCGCAAAGTAGGCAATGTATGTTTGTTGGATTTCATTTTACGTAAGAAAATTCATGATCTGTTGTGTTGTTTAAGCCTCCATGTCATATGGGCTGACATCAAGCAGATGTTCACCACTCAGCGATCAAGAACGTTATTAAATGAATCACTATTTACCTAGTTCTGTTTATTTTTTGATGGTTTTTGACAGTAAAAAATTTCGTCAAATGCGGCTTATTTTGAAAAGCTTACTTGTTCAAACCTCCGCTGAGAATAATTAACTGTAAGCTCATATTTTCGCGTGGGAACAAGAGATTCATGCGATTAAAACAAAATGCTTGGTTAGTTTTTCTTTTTCTTTTTTCCACGGATGATACTTGCCTGAACTAAAGAAATTATAGAGCATTGGCGGAATCATAAGCGTGTCGCCAAGGACGAAGTTAATGATGTTAAACATTTTGGGTCCGAAACTGCGAATAAATTACAGAAGCGTTCAAATTAGCGACTTGAGACCCTTCTTCGTGGCAAAGAATACCACATTATTTCATTTACTACACTGGATTTAAACGCCCGATGAAATGACCCAACACTACAGGATAACTTTAGTTCAATTTTGTGATAATTTTACTTTGAACCATTAAAACCACTTGATGGCATTGTTGCCTCAGTTTGGCACAATACTTTTTCAAGCTAAAACGATTTTTTTAAAGCAGTACTTTGCGGGGAATTCTGATTGATAACAACCTCATTCTAATCCGATATGGACTCTAAAATTTATATATTAGTCCAACAAGGAATGACAAACAGTTTCTTAACAAAGTTTAATGAATGTTTTCTGATAAAGTTAGCCTGTTTGAACAAGGCTTACCAACGATGATTTTGAGAAAGCTGCCAAAGTCTGATATAATTATACATCTTAGCCAACTTTCTTTCGACATGGCCATGCGAGTTTTTGAAGCTACGGTGACCCGGGATAGTTTGTAACTTATTCAACAAGGAAGATCCCTACTAATACGTGGTAATGAGGGTATCAATTGAACATATACGTAAATTTCTTATCAATAGGGCACGCGAGGAAGCCCATGGCATCATACCCCCTAAATACCCCTGTGATTCCTATGGGTCCCTTTACACGAGCCCGGGTTGGCTTTCAAACCCGGTCAACCCGTCTGTGCATAAACAAATTACGAGACCCGGGTTGGACAAGTTGATTTTGTCATAAAAGCACGACATTAGATTGATCCAGGTCGACATTTTCGTGCAAAAAATTCATGAGCTTGGTTAAACAAGTGAAGAAGGACAACGGGTTTGGGATGACTAGGCAGAGTAATACGAATTTTTTATTGACCACAATGCTACTAGACACGAGAGCCCCGGACGGGCAACCCGGGTTGGCTTTTCCCTTCCTAACCAACTGAGCTCGTGTGGATGTCGCAGAAGCATCATCCAGGGCTGGCAACTTCACCCGGGTTGACAACCCGCCCGGGTACTAGTAAAGACATCCTGGGAGTGGCTGAGCGAGCCAATCTCCAAAATCCACGATTGATTAATCGTGGATTTTTTTGCCTTGAACTTAAACTTCAACCTTTCAAGTGCAACTCCGATGGAAAAATCGTCCATCGAATTTTGATCTTATTTGAAAACTACTTTGAAATGAGAAAAAAATGACATTTTTGGATCGATCATTCTGTATTCATTTGTTATTCAGGTATTCATGTTTTCGAGAATGTAAGTTAGGTGGTTTTGTTCATGAGGTCATATTCTTAATGCAAAATAGGACGTATCTTTTGGGATAAAAAGTATACAGCACTGGAACTTTGGATATGTGTGTAGTAACAGAGAGTGTAGTCAAGTTTATGCACATGGTGTTACCTTGCAAACTCCTTGGTCTACAGCTTCATGAATTTATAAAACTAAATTTGTCTGTTTCTCGTACGTCAAAAAGTGTTTACTGCAGCTCATATTTAAGGGAAAGTTATAAATACGTGGGTATTACATTTAAAATGTTCAAACAATACCATTTTTGACGAAACGGGAATAGAAATTTTATTATGGATCTAAAACCAAGTGGTTTTCATGTCAACAGCATAACGTGTACTAAGGAGTTTATTTTTTTAGTTACCATACATTTGCAAAGTTTCGACGCTTTCAAGTGGTTATTTCCAAATAAATTTTGCCATTTCTGCGAAAACTGCATGACGTCGTTAACCAACGAATTTACATTTTTCAAAAACCAGGTATTTCTGGTCAGAGATGAGATATTCCGAAACCGAGAACCCCATTCGTCTACACATCAAAAAGGCTTTAAACATAAGATCAAAATTAAATCTACCATTAAATAATAAATAGGCATTTTAATATTTGAATACTGGGTACTGCAAGGATTATTGATCAATCGATTAATCATTTTCGTCTTGACTGTTAACCATTGAACTCTAGAAAGACTGGAACGATACCTGCAAACTGTATTTTGAAGCCATCATGGAGGTTGACATGTGGGTCAATTTGCAGGTCATCCCAGTCGCCTACGTGATAAAACACGCAACCTATTGTGAAAAACTTCACCCAGATTTCGGGTTTTTTGATAGTTTTCTTTTTTGTCCTTAGTAAAGTGGAAGACAATGTCGTTAGGACTGCATATTTGTTAGAATTAACTGTTCAGTACAATTTTTTCCCCCGCGTGTTTTTGACCCACATGGCTGCCCCCATGTTGGCTTCACTCAGTTGTAAGGCCAGACATAACGAGGTATCGTTCCAGTCTTTTTAGAGTTCACTGCTGTTAACCGATGTGACGTAGAGTTCTAATTATTAGGGACATTAACATCTATGACGCCAACTTGAACGACGACGTCCTATAAAATTTCGGCATTTAGAAACCACGGTTTATTGATCACCGTGCTTGATACTTGTGGCCTGTCGTATGACTCCTAAAACGCTCCAGCTCTCCTAAAACGACTATAGTCTCGGTTTGAATTCAATCTCCAGTAACAGCTTCTTTGGTCTGGGTGACGTTTTAAGCAGAAAAGCGACGGTGTTGAGAATGCACTGGAGAATAAAAATTATTCAATCTCTTTGTTTTGCATGGAGAATTCTTTTGTTTCGAAGAACGCGTCGTTGAAGTTGACGTCGTGATTCTTAAGGTCCCTCTTGTCTCCATCATGTTTACTTTCAATTTTGTGAGAAGAAATTTGACTCTGTTGTTTTCATGAAATAACTCAAAACAGTGATTTTAATCTATGCATATTTTGCTTGCCTCCCACCGTAACCCGAATTCCAATAATATTCAGTCTCAGTAAGTCTAATAATTCAAATTCATTCTCTCAAATTGTTCTTCATCTTGCTCAAGCGACATGAGCTGGAATTTTGCGGCGTCGTCATAAAACGTTGTCTGCTTGGCGTTCTTGAATCTTCCGTCGTTTTTAATGCCTAGGTACCATGAACTAGGCAAGCTTTGCCTTTGGGGACAATCATGCGAGCGAAATCTGTGCCAATAGTCAAAGGCCAGGTGATGGTCGAAGTATGATTCTTTATTTAACTGACTCTTGAAAAAGTGAAACAAAAAAATGTGAAAGATAAAGCAAGCGTAAAAAAAAGTGGGTGGTTTGTGGGTTGATGGATGGATGTATCGATGTGTGGATGGATGTATCGATGTGTGGATGAATGTATCAACGAGTGGATGGATGTGTCGATAGGTGGGTGGATGGATGGATGGATCGATTGATCGATGACTAGATGGATGGATAGTGGGTTGATGGATGGATAAGTAGATGGATTGATAGATGAATGCATAGGTGGGAGGGTGGGTGACTGGCTGAATCGGTAGATGGATGAATGGATGAAAAAAATGAGTCAGACGAAGCGATTAATAATTACCGTCTAGTATACATAATAATAATTTTGTAAAAGTTTTTAGATGTAAATATAGTTATCAAAAATTAAGTATTATATATAGTAAATAGATGCACGGCCCTTTGAAAAACAGGAAACTGAACAGGCCACTGTGCTAAAATAAATGTAAGTAAAGTAAAGTAAAGTAAAGGGGTGGATGAACTCACGTAGTGACGAGTGAAAAAATAAGTTAAACGGATGAAAAAAGATGCATTAAGTAGCAATGAAGAATCAGCGGGTCATCTACATCCGTACCGTTGCATACACGTTTCCGGTGACGCAAGAAATCGCCACATAATCTTTTGATTCCACATTTTGCAACCTCACTGTCCGACTGTTGTACACCAGAATGCGAAATATAGCTATATAGATGAAAGAGAAAAGAGAAAGAAGACATGTATTTCAAGGCCATCGTGCTTCTCCAAGTGCGTTTTGGGCGAAACATAAACGTCCACGTGCTAGTCGAACATAACAAATCTATTATATATGTTTGAAAAGCGTAAATAACTGACTGCAATTTCTTAATGAAATGTTTTATTTTGAAAGAACTTTCACTGTTTTACTCTGGCTAACGCCAGACGATTTTACTCATCTAAGGGAGACGTACTGCTAGGAAAGGGTTTTAACCTATCTCAACTAACTCTCTCCTGTTAGAAAAGTATGTCTTTTTTTACTCTGGCTATGGCCAGGCGATTTTGCTCCCCAAGGGAAGACACCTTGTCGGAAAGGATTAAATATCAATTTTATTTACAAAGTCTAAGGATATGAATGAAAACGCCAATAGTTAGCGATTTTAGAACAGAAAGTTCGTCTTGACATATTCGGTTGCAAAGACATGGTTATATTTTTAAAGACTCATACCTCTTTCGTTTCGGAATCTCACTTCTTTTAGTTGAGTCAAAGCAATTGTTTAGTTTCGCAGCTTGTCGTTTTATGTAATTGGTCACATCGGGTTAAGGTGACCTAACTATATCAGAATCATGTTTTGGTCATTTTGATTTTTACTTTGAAACGACTGCGGACTACATTAGTTCTTGGAGACTAAGAGTGATTCAGTTAAGTTGCTCATTGTCTTCACATTGTTAAATGCACATACTGTTTTTAGATTGTTGTGGATTCCCGTAGACCGTTCCATTTTTAGCTTCCGCCAAGAGGAATCCCCACCTATTATAGACATGGACCAAAATGTTGTTTGTCGGAACACCAGGTCTGAAATTACGTGGTTGTCTTTCTCGAACTTCAATTTTTGTTTGGACTAGTATGGCATTTTTATCGTTTCTCTTTTTCTCGAAACTTCTTAATTCGTCTTCCATCTCTGCAACATCCTCCGATATTAGATTTTCCAACTCGACGCTCTTCGGTCTTTCAACCTCTGACGTTAGTACTTTGTAAGTTGAAGTTAACAAAAGTAGAACCTAAAACACGGCAACAGATTAAAAACGTGAGTCGTGGATGAAGAAATCGCACAAGAAACAAGAACACGCACAAGAAAATGGACATTAACTCCCTCCGATCCGTTCCTGACTTTTCAGTTTTACTCTGGCTAACGCCAGACGATTTTAATTGTCATGGGGCGACGTCTCTGACAGAAAAGAGTTAAAGATTAATCCTTCAGCGGTCAAGTTATTTCGAAGAGGTTTCACGTCGATCCACTAAATCATTTGTTCTGTGCGATTTCCTCATACGACCTCCGAAAAGGATCCACAAATTCAAGGAAGTTGACTCTGGTATGTATATGTATGTATATATATATGTATATATATATATATATATATATATACATATATATATATATATACATATATATATATATATATACATATATATATATATATATATATATATATATATATATATATACATTATATATACATATTACATTATATATATACATTTACATACACATAAACGCACACATATACTTATACATATACATATACACATACATATACATACACATATAAAATATCAATTCTTCAAAAAATGTTGACTTTATTTAAAATCTTTAAAAAAAATCATAATATTTCAGGACACAGCCCTTTCTTCAGATAAACCTGTTACCAACAACGGGAGTCTTCATAAAGCGTACAGAAGTCCTTTGTATGAATTACAGATCTCTTACATTAAGCCCCAAAGGAACAAAACTATTATTTTTTTTCCGCCCAAAAAATACATATACATATACATATACATATAAAAAAACAGTCTTTGTCAGACTGACATTTTTAAGTTTTTAAAGTTGTAATAAAAGCCCTCTTATCACAACTTTAAATTATTTTTAAATTTGAATTATTTTTATCTGAACTTTTAGTGGAGCGGGCTGCAGATATCCAATTTGAATTTGTGAACCAATGAATGTGGGGGATGCAATAATAAACGTCGGCTCGTCAACAACTCTATCCGTCGCTAAAAGGTTAACTATTCAACATGCAAATCTAACGAACCCTGACCTCCCTTCCATCGACGTTGAGTATTGGGAACATGTAATTAACCACAACTCTAATCATGCCACAAATCCACTCTGGCAATGACAAATGTTTTACATGAGTAAATTTACAGAGCGTGGAATTTCTGATTCCTTATCCAAGTCGAGAGAAAGCAATCATTCACAATCCAAGTCTACATAAATTATCATATCAAAACGCTCAGAAATGCAGAATGCCCGGTGACTGGGAACGAGCATTCAAACCGGGAATGGATTTTGTCGACGATTGGATTTATGTCGGTCAGCAAGTTTGTTTATATCCAGGTGCTTTGCTTTGAAAGATTGTATTAAATACATCTTTACTGTAGTTATGTGCTAAAGAAATACAATTGAAAATCCTGGGTGGACCACCGACCATTATAACTTAAAAATCTGGAATTTGGACCCAACAAGCCACAACACCCCCATAAACTTTGTAGACACCACAGAAACAGTACAGACAAATTGTTCGTAGATCAGTAATAGTGCTTCCCAACATAGAACATTTTGGTCCTTCCATCAGAGGTCATTTTTTTCCCCAAGTTATAGAGATATGCTGGAGCGCCTTTCTTTCATTTAAGCTTTGCGATAAAATACTGTTGTCTTGTTGTAGAGTTGTGACCCGAAGTGGCGTCGAAGAAGATTTACCAGGCAGTTGCCCTGTGTACAAAATGCATAAATAATGAAAGACCAAGAAGCAAACAGACTATTTTTGGTTACAACGAGGTGATCCAACCTTTAAGAGTAAATAACATCTTGAAGGTAAGATAAATCATGTCTAAAATAAGTAAGAAGTCTCAAATAGGTCTCCCTTTTTTAAACTGTGGATGTGTGCACAAAACTAAAGTTTAAATGTGTTGGTTGGTGTAAGGAAGCTCATCCTACCCGGGAAAAATTCTTTGATATTTCTAATACCTGAAATGCGTGCAAAGTGATCTAATATTTAACCATTCTTAATTTACAAGCACGATCTCCATGCAGATTTCTCTTTCGCAAACTAGCTGTCACTGACGTTTCCATGAATTCGAACTTTTAAGAATGGTTTGTGGGAACGTTGTTAGTTATCTTATCCCTTCTTCTGGTAATGCCAACGCGCTCATTTTAGAATAGCATACTAAAATTTATCCATAGCTCCGAGATCTCCATAGTTTCAATGACAATTTTGCTTGATATTAATTAACCTCTGTGATATTAATGAGTTATCCGTAGTATCGATATCCAGATGTATCATTTCGTTGATAAATGTTCGAATGAGATATTTAAGAAAGAAGCGACGCTAATTGAAGGATTTAGCTGATATAGTTTTAAGCCAAACATATTAACTCTTAGATTACTCGCAATCGCTTGAGACTCTTCCGTCTCTCTTTCTTTCTCTCTCTCCTTCAGGCTCTTCCAGTTACTGCATTCGACCAACGTTCTGAACTGTATGTTTTTTCACGTATCTTGATCTGGTGATTACTCGCATTCTATTTTTAACTCAACAAGCTTGTAGAAAGTCAAACATACTATTTTCGGAACCCCGCAAGCAAGGCAACCACATGATCCACAGGTGGATTGTTCTTCATGTTTGTGTCAAGCTTAATGCGATAAATATCTACCGCCATTGTTCGAGTTCATTTGCATAAGTGCAATATAGTTAAACATTAAACCTCAAAAGCAGCTGGCTTGCAGAACTAGCTTTTGTTCAAATACATTGTAAGAAAGACCCTGAGTCGGACTAAAAATTACCATTTGATGTTATTATAATGACGGTCTTTCACTCGCCTCTCCGCGTTTTCAATTTTAACTCTACACTCCGCATAAGACAATACCTAACGCAAAGTTTCTAGGAAGTGCTATCAAGCGAACTTGGCCGAGGGACATATAACTGAATTCGAATTAACTATATTGTTAAGTGGCTTAGAAAAAGTTGGTCTAGTTAGGAAAAAACAAAAACAAAAGTTTGGTGCAAACGTTAAGCTGTCAAACATAAAGAATATTGATCGTAAAATTGTGATCTAGATATAATATACCTACGTAAGCAATGAATAAAAATAATTAAAGAAAGATTTGAAATTGTGATTGACCTGATTAAGCCCATCACAATTTTGAGGTAAAAGCAAATGTGCTTTACGCTTAACAAATATTGTAAACACCCACAGTCCAATAGTGCAAGTACATTCAAAACTAAATAAAACTGGCCGGTTGATATAAGTATTTCTTTGTATAACTTAATCCTTCAAGGGTCAACTTTTTTTCTGGAGTCATAAAAACAGCATAAAACTCTTCCGTAGCAAACCTCATTGAAACCTATTGCACGGGCATTTAGTCAGCTTCACAGATTCTTGAAACTCTTATTTTTAATTCCAAACATGTTGATATAAATATCCTGAGGGTCTTTTTAACTTAGTCAAGTGATACAAATCAATTCTAGATGGGAAAAATATTCTGACTTACCTGAATCATGAACATGGCTTGATCGGCGTTTTCAGATTATGATATTAAAATTGGGGCCTAGAATATTGTTTACTTTATGTAGCAGTCTGGTCAATTTATGAGGCCCTTCTCAGTTGCTGACAGTTATATACCCGCTTTCAAAGAAATTAGTTCCTCTGCCCAGTCAAATTTGAAATCAGTCCACGTACCCCTTCCTGATTGGCCATTTCGAACGTTACAAAGAATCCATTATCCTTTTTAATGATTAAGCCGTTTTAAGATTAGAAGGGAATGGCGCCGACATTTCTATCGCCCTATATCTGTTTTTGTTTTCTATGGCGTTTATCAACCTCAACGTCAATCATCGTCGTTACACACCTCTGGTTCGAGATGTTACACGACTGTTATCCACAATATTGTCCATGTGAATGCTTCATGTGATCGTTGATGATAAGTGGACGTTCGTCACGGACATTAATTTAGTATAATGTCCAAGATTGCGTTCGCTATTGTGTTTAACATTCATGTTTATTGTTAGCCTTATCATAACGTGGCTACCATAGAGGTCATATATTAACTAGAAGGGCCAACGTGGCTAAATGTCTCAATTTACCGCACGTAACCGATCGAAGTCTGGCACATTGGATAAACTGGGAGGCAAACCAAACAAAGCCCGTATGAAAAGTTCAAGGTCATGGTCACAGGCCTCTACTTTTGTTTATTGTTTTTGTCTTTCTTTTTTTATTTTGTATTTTCTGCCAAAGTAATAACCGACTAATAACCAAGAAAGCAGTTGTCCTGCTATACACCCAAACAATTCCCTAAACATCAATTGATCGATCTCGAGGTTCTCTAAGAAACGGAATGAAGAGCCTGGAGAAATACAATTTGCGCCCCAAATTACTCAACATGGCGGCGTTCAATTTCATCCAAATTTTCGGCCCTTATGACCCTCTCTAGTTTTATATGATCTATAGGGTGACAACAACGTAGGAAGCACATTTGTCGAACCAACACCTTAGCTCACCATCTAGGTCTTGGTAGCTCAATGGTTAGAGCCTCTCGTCGTTCATGAGAAGGTTGCGGGTTCGATCCCTTATGAGGTTGGAGAGCGTCCACACACCTTCTGCAGCATAGCACCAAAGTACCACAGGCAAAATATTTTGTGTAACATTCATGTCGATTATTAGCATTGTTGGCATATTGTGGCTTCCGCCTTATCGGCGCATATGTTAAACCAACAACTTAGTTCACCTGAATTGGCAGATCACTAGTGTGAACATGAATCATTAGATGTACTGAAAAGTTATAAATATAAAGTAGTGCGGGACTTCAGCATATGTGACAAACAAAAGGTCGATGTAGTTATTTTGGATATAAAGTTAAAGTAAAGTGTCTTTATGTATACTGGATAACTCTGTAACTACTGGAGGAAACCGGAGTACCTGGAGAAAACCTGCGATGCTTGGTAGAGTCAAACTGGACAACACTCTTCTAACATGTGACTAAGGTAACTTTAATCAGATAACAACTTCGAGTCGGAATCGAAGCCTAGTCAAGATCTTGAGGGACACGTTCACTACCTCTCATTTCCTACTTAATGTCACATTTATACTAAACTAATATGAACGCTTGTTAATGGAAGGTACCTTAGCCCCCTGGTCACCATCACAGTAAGTTATAGTGAAAGAGCAAAATAAATCAATATGGCTGTTGCTTTCAACATTCTGGAACAGTTCTTTCCAATACGTTTCATGATACAAGAATAAAACAGATACACGAACAGTTTGCTTCATGCAGTTTAATGGACTTCTGTTTTTATCTATTTTTTTCCTACTTGTTAACATCTTAAGACTGCATTTCCCGCTTGGCGATTGTGTGTTCGTCATCTAAAAGACAATGAAGACATCTCGTCAATATATACACAAAATAAATCATCCTCGATCCCAGCCCTACCTCCGATTTCCAGTCAATGACGAGGTCCTGGAGACAAGGATGCCAACCAAATCTGCTTGTCCTGTCTGGGTGAGCAAGGAGCTATGGCCATCTATGCCAGGGAATGTCGGAAATCACGGAATTTTAGGGCGAATAGAGAACGGGGAAAACGTTGAAAGTGAAAGAAAATGGTGAAGTTCTTTCTCAGAAACAAACCTTCAAATGTTGAATGACGAAAAAGTGGTTGCTCGCTCACCAGTTTGGGCCTTGGCCATAAGGCGTATTTGCAGCATGCCATGTGACCATAAATTTACCAATTGAAAGCGAGGTATACTTACGTGGAAAACAAGGCTGTTTCACGATTCCTTTGTTCCCATAAATCATCCAAATGTTCTAAAATTAATTTCCTCTCAGGCTAGATGCTTACCCGGTCCATTAGCCTTGAATCTTTTGGCAAGTGTTGAATTCATACCATTCTCCTTTACACTCCAGTCCAGGACAACACGTAACTTCCCCCGGAATAGTCAATCCACAATGACCATGTTCTGGCTGGTAACCCATTCTAAGAAAGGAATATCATCTATCAAGCTACCAGTGTTATTAATAATTATATTGACTACGGCGTTAGCAGTGTTTT